>JAANDH010000159.1:236991-314888 GCA_011799765.1 Nymphaea thermarum | reverse complement strand
GTTGTGGATGGGTGTCCCAAACTAAATGTGTTGGAACTGCTTATTTTCTATATAACACAAGTCAATCAAGCAAAATACTAGCAACTGCGTCATAATCAAATGGTCTGGGGTGGCTGCAGTATGATTTATGAAGATGAGAATGTCAAAGGCTCCTAACTAGCTGGGGATTCAGCTTATAGTTGTTCTATTGTGTCGTTTGATCTCTACTATGCTCCAAGAATGGGAACATATGTAATTGTAAGTTTGATCACATTTCAAAGAGATCTTTATACCCTCAAACTCAGTTGTGTTGCAGTGTGGTAGTTCGTTTTATGCATGCTCCCTAATTCCCTAAGGAGTTGTTTGATCACCTCAGGTTTGAGATCCATGAATCTGATTCGGTATGCTTTTGCCAATGGCGCCAAAGATTCACGTTCAATTTATGTTTGAACAAATTGTAGATCTTTGGTCAGACTTAAATCCACACCTGAGTTCCTCATTTTACATTGTTGCATTGGCAAAAGAACTGATCAAAGATTAGAGGGGCGGTGTCTGGTGCATACTATATTCACGGATCTCAAATTCTGAAGAGCTAATTAGCACAAAGTAGATCAAAGACAATCAAGTGGCATTATGATATAAGGTGGAATATATATATATATATATATATATATATATATATATATATATATATATATATATATATATATATATATATATATATATAGAGAGAGAGAGAGAGAGAGAGAGAGAGAGAGAGAGAGAGAGCTGAAAAGAATTCTGCTAAACGAGGCACGTCCAAAATGTAATGGACGCACAAACCAAACAACTTCAGATAGAAAATTGCAAATTGAACTTTCCTGGAAGTTCAGGACCCTAGAAATCATTTACACTTGCAGTAACCTCAGGTGTAGTGCCAAAATTTATCTTGTGCAAATTGGAATGAATTTAACAGAATAAACTATGTATGGTCTCTATTTGGGTTGTGATTCGGTTCCTTACGTGTTCGGGCTGGTTAATTTGGTCGACCTGTCTTTTTGATGCCTGTCTTCTGTGCGAAGCTGTTGAAGGATATTGTTAAATGGTTTGGATTGGAATTATTGAATGTATCAAAAAGTAGGTGTGGTAAACTTCGACAACAAAGTTAAAATTCTATATATCTTAATAGATATGTTATCACGTCCCTATGCTTAATCATTACCCAATATATATATATATATATATATATATATATATATATTGCTTTAATCGTACGTGAGGACTACTTGGGTGTTACAGGATCACACGTAGAACACCCAAGTAGTCCTCATGTATGATTAAAGCAAAATACTATATATATATATATATATATATATATATATATATATATATATATATATATATATATATATATATATATATATATAGTATTTTGCTTTAATCATACATGAGGACTACTTGGGTGTTACAGTATCGCACTTGTAATGGTAGAATGCCGTAATCACATGATCACAAATGGTTATAACATTTCAGTATCACGAGTGCAACTTACCTGTAAGAATTAAATAAAAGTCTTACAAAAAAGGACTAATTAACTTTTGAAGTGGGTAAGATAAAAACAGCTAATAACCTTAATAATACATAAAAAATCATGGTGAAAACAATCACGCGCTGTGTTTTTCACCATGTATCTTGCTGAAACGTTTTCTAGCACACTTTTGTGTGCTTAAAGTAGCTCCCAGATACTGTTGTGACAATAATAATAGTTTGTTACTATTTCATAAATTTCAAATATTAAAGTAAATTTGTGGAATCCTATATTAGTATAGTATTTATGAATTTGTTTTAAAATGTTCTTATTACCAAATAGTTATTACCAAAGAGCCTCTTGATGATTTACTGAGCAAAAAGGTGACATTGACAAACCGTAGCCAATGATCTTGTTGGTTGAAATGAAACTGGCTTTTTACGGTACCATGAAAAATCAGACATGTATTTTGCGAAGTTTCCGCTAAATATTAGAATGAAGCGGTTGGGAGTCGGCATTGTAGAGCTGCTCAAGATTGTCCTTCGAATAATCATGGTGTCACGCTCTTCCCTCTTTGCAGGTTATAACTGCACAACTTGATGTGTATAAGTTGCATCGGTTTCAAGGTTTAACTTTTCCCTTCATTCTCATCTCAATTTGGAACTGTGAGTTGTCATCACGGTTGGGGACAGGACCTCTTGATAAGAAGAATCCCGAAATCGTCAAAGGGATGCCGGATTGGGCACTTGAGTCATGCTACAGAAGTGACAGAACCAGGGTACCAGCAACCGAGAAGCTCTCTCTCGGTCAATTTGACTTGTCATCGCTCAAGCCCTTCAATTTTCTCAGGAAAACTTGATTCCTTATCTGCTGTTTGTTAGGCTTTCACCGTTACAGAAAGGGAGGGCCGCCTCCCCTGAATCCCGGGATGAAGTCCTCGATCCAGAACTCACTGAGCTTAGTTTGTCTTCTATTCCTTCTCAAATCCGCATTCTCTCGGAGATCTACCTCCCCATTTCTTGGAATCTCTCCCGAAGGTGTTCCTCTCTCTCTCTCTCTCTCTCTCTCTCTCTCTCTCTGACACGAACCTTTTTGACGTCCTTGTGTGTCTTTCAGATGAAGTGTATTTTTCATCTCCGGAGATCCGTTGCAGAGATGGGTCAAAGTTCTTCCCAAGGGAGAGACTGAATGATGGCTTCTGCGACTGTTCAGATGGCACAGATGAACCTGGTTCTATTTCTTAGTCCACAATATCTTGCTTTAGTCTTTCTTTTCATGATTTTGTTGGCTGGCAAGTGACTAACGAGCTTGGTTGATGAAATCTTGAGAATAGTTCTTCAAAATTTTCTAATTTATGGCACTCCCTGTAGTCAGTACTCAGTACTAGAAAAAACTCTGCCCGTTTGCCTTCTGCAGGATCATGTGTTCCTGCAATCAATTTTTTCCTTAATAATACTATTCATCTATGTAGTCTGGCCTTTCATCTGAAGTAGATTGCTTACGTTACCTAGGCCGGATCAAGAAACCTGATTTCATATCTTTATACAAGAACAACCCGGATCAAGTCTCACCCGGTAAAAATGCCCGCTAATGTTTTGATATATGGTTTAATCCCTGACGAGTAGCAGGGAAGTCGATTGATCCTGCTTTGAGACATAACAAGGTTATAGGAGAAAACAAAGAATCAACAGCAACAGGTTTCGAGACTTTTACTTGTTATACAATAATTTGCCTACTGCACTTCGAATTACAAGTTCCTCGTTCTTCCCAACTATCTCGATATGTCTTATCTATCCAATAAGGGCATAGCATACAGCGCCCAGGGTACAGGACAGACCAATTAATGGAATAAAGTAACCGGATTGCTTCTGCTATTTGGATGCTAACAGACAAATATTCTAAAGCAAAAAGTCAAATCAGTATTTGTCACCATAGCTATGTCTCTTGAAGCACAGCATCCTTCTTGTATCCGGGGCTATAAATTATAAACTTAAGCGGTGTATCGTGTTTGAGCAAGTTTTGTTCGGTAATATTTTTTCCATGGTAGATGAATGCATCTAGCTAGGACTTGAAATATAGCACTAATGAGTGATCTTAAGTTCAAATGGCTTTGATGCTAAGCCTTACAGCGCCTGATAACAAATGATATATATACATGTGTTCACCGTCCGATCATCTGGAAAACACCTCAAATCTCCCTATTGGAGATTCAGACGATCGCTTTATGACCTTGGTGCATTTCTTTGTAGGAACATCATCCTGCCCAGAGAGCAAATTTTATTGTAGAAACGTGGGAAGCACACCTATTCTGCTGTTCTCTTCCCGAGTGAATGATCATATCTGCGGTTGGTCAACAAAATCTTTTGCTTGGAAAGATTACTTATGTTAATATTAGCCTGTCCATCAATATGATCTATGAGTTCTAGATTCTGTAAAATTTTTTATGATAGGTAAAATTTCAGTTGTCATTAAAAGAAAAGAGGAATGAACAGATTGCTGTGATGGAACTGACGAGAATGATGGAAAAGTTATTTGTCCATACACATGCATAAACAATGGGGCCATTCAGATTGAAATATTACAAGACAAAGTACAACAAACGGAGTTGGTGAATTTGGATATTTTAGATGACAGACAGCAAGTGAACAAAGATGACATTGTTCACAAATTTGAAGGTGCTGCTCTTTGATACTCTTCCTTATTTGACATGGTGAATTGTTTACAATGTTCAAATCATTTTCATTGTTACAGGGCTGAAAGTGATGGTTTTACTGGAAGTGATGCTTCTAGGATGTATCATATTTTTCCGAATTTGCTATCGACAAATCAGATATAGAAGAACTCACCAATAAACAAGGATGTATTTCCGAGAGTACATTGTCGTGATTTTTCATTTTGGTGTCTTGGCCAATTCCATTGGTGCTCAGCTTTATTAGATTGAAATGTTTATACTGGTATATAGATACTTTTGGTCAGGTCCTTTTTCAACTTCTGCAATTTTCTTGATATAATGGATGTATCCTTTGTTTGATAAGCATTAGCATCTATCAACAGCTGTTGGTGACATAAACCAGATCAATTGGCCTCCTTTATGAAACCGCCATTTTGTGGGTAACTTTGGTTTGTAGTGCATGTCGGAAATTTGGGATCCCTTTCAGCAAGAACCATTTAGTTTCTCCACATCAAGTGATGACTGGACCTACCTTTCCTGCTGTATTCTGAATTATTTTGAGTTGCAGTGATTCCTAGGGCAGTTATTGAAGCAAGTTGGCTAGTTGATCTTTGATTACCAAAATGCTCCTTTTAGATAAATGGCAGACACTAACTGATTCTATTTTGTTCCTCATTTTTCTTTTTTGAGAATTTTTTGTCATTTAAAATTAGTCACTGAACTCAATTATGCAATCTATTTCTTTCCTTTTTCATGCAACTGGGTTTGACATAAAAAATTGGGCTCTTTTCACCTTTCACATTGTTACTGTTGTGGGAGTCATCTGTCTTTTTAGATGCATGATGCAGGGATGAGTTTACAATTTAATTTTTATACAGTCCATTGACCTTTAATACTAATGCTGCAGATCATTCACTTTATATGTTCTTAGAAGAGCTAGCAATATTTTGAGATCAGTAGTTGATAGGAATGACCTCATGTTTGTGAACTACTTAGGAAAAAGTTTATGGTTATGGTTGTTTGCGACACTCTGCTGGTGAGAATGAGAGTGAAGTAAGTTAATCCACTAAAAGGGTGGCGCATTGAGGACTTGACTGTGGCAAAGGGGTTCCAACTGAAATATCTACCTTCATATGTTTGAGAAGCCTAATTAAGGTGAAAGAGGTTGCCATGAAAATGCTACCTCTTTCCTGGAAAGTATGGTTTGTGTGGCAGGAAGTTGATGGAGATGCCCCCAAATTTTTTGTTTTTTTCCACTGTGGAACATCAGTTTGGGTGTTATTTTTTACCGTGTGCAAGCCCATTATTTTGAAAACCCTCCAAACTAGCAGTCTGGATGTCTGTGTTCTATATAGTATATAGTTGATCTCTACTTCAATGGAATTGTGTTACTATTCATGAGGTTAATCATCTAATTTCTGTTTGTCTGCAGCCAGAGATTATTTCTCCTATACCAGCATAGGCATAATCACAGATGATTTAATGGGATTATGGAACTTTGAATTCTTTTGCCTTATATTTCTCTTTTATTGGCTGAGAACTTGCTAAGTTTTGAACTATGTGTTTTTAACTGTAAATGATATGTGACGAAGATTTTTTTTTTAAAAAAGGGTTATATCTTGTATTTGATGATATACTACCACGGGAAATGTATGTTACTCAGTGCAAGTCAAGTCGTCCAATGTTGTTGGTTCTTAAGCAGTATTTTCTTGTTTTGATGATGCCATAACATGTTCTGGCTGACCCTTCAAAACCTACATTTGGAATAATGAAACAGAGAAAGCATAGCTTTTCAGTTATTATTACTCAGATAACCTATTAATGTGTAGTCATCATTATCAAGTATTTATCTCCCTGTTTTCACAAGTACAATATAGTTACGGACATAAATATGAAGATTATGAATGAAGAAAATATCTAATTCCTACCGTATAGGAACTTGGGCTAGTTCATTATGTAATCCCTATCCATTTTTGCTGTTGCATGGTCATTGCTAGAGAATGTAACCCCCAGCACTACAATAGCAAACAGGAAAGGTTCTTCACATCTTTGGGGTATTCACAAGGTGCACGTCTCATCCATGATTAATTTGTAATGGTGATGGCCAGAAAGTGTTGAAAGTTTACCTGCTCATGTGCCAGCACAAGAAAGTTTTGTTTACTACTTTCAAATAGCATGGGGCTTGATGGAGAAACTGAAGGCTTCTTGGATGTTATCATTTTGTTTGATGAACTGAAATGAGAGGGACCAATATTTGTAAGACTGTTTCTCTCCGGAATATTTATAAGATTGTGAAGTTTTACACAGCATTGAAACAATTGCTCAGGTCAATTTAACGCTTGTAATCTACCTTAATGTCTGAAGACATGTTTTCTCGTTTAGTAAAGGAAACCATTTGTATGAAGAGAAACCGACAGATCACTAAGACAATATGAGAAGGCTAAATGCTGCTGTCTCTTTGAGTTTCAGATTTGAAATGTTATTCCTCAGTTTTTATGATTGTATCTACTTGAGCATACACTTTTGTTAATGGTATTCTGATTTTCAGTTTATTTTTGGAAGATATTCTGCCTGATAACTGTCTTCATAGGCTTCCTAAGAGCTTTTCTTACCATGGCTTCCAACTAGAAGCAACAATATGTGCAATGTTCACATATGTTTCTTCACTTATATGAATTAGCATTTCTTTTTGAAGGGGTCAGTTCTATTTTTGAGAGTGGACAAAAGGGGGTGAGATTTAGTAGTCTTAATATGGGAAAGCATGGGTTGGCATGGGACTTCACTTTCCCAAATCCCTTCTTTTTGCTTCTTCTGTCTTTCTCTGATAATTATACCTTCTCCATTTACATTTCACCAAAATGTGCCACATGCTGCTCCTCCATATCAGGACGTCAGTACTGCTTAAACGCAGCCATAGTTGCTTCAGTAACTCCTTGGATGATGATGCGAAGTTCATTTCCATCTGCCTTGTTCATTAATGATGGTAATCTTTTTCTTGTAATCGCAGTTTTACTGATGAACTTTCATCTAAGATGTGCATAATTTTCCATTAGGATGATTTTCTGATTCAATGTTTAGAGGCTATTTTGCAGTTTGAACAGCACACGATCGATTTATGTCAACTAACTTTCAATCGTGCCTGTCCTGCTCTCATGGTTATAGTCTGCTTCAGTTATTTTCCCCCTTAAACATACACCAACTCATTAATCTGACTTGAATCATCCAACGTTTCCGTTGAAAATCACAAATAGAAAGATAATACCTCCATGGAAAAGAAAATCCCACCATTTCCTTAGTATTCATGTGATTCTTGTTACCGATATTGACTTGATCTTTGCTTTCCTCCAGACACGCAATGTTACAAATTGGCAAAACCGCATTGCCATTTGCCAATATTATTACATAATCAGTGGAAACTTGTGAATCAAACCCCAACAATAACATATATGCAGGTAAAAATTTCTAGATCAATTGTTTGTAGACCTGTTTTATGGCCTCTATTGCTATAATTCGATACATGCTCTCACTTGGATGCACGGCATCCCAGAAAACGTACTTCGAAGGATCACTGCATGTACTCTGTCCCTTGCATGTGTCACCAAACTCTATCACACCTGATCCACAGCAACCCTTTGTTGACACTGAGAAACCTGCAAGAGAACACCTCATTTAGTAAATCTGCTAATCACTCATAAAGAATAACCAAGTATGCTTTGAAAAATAAAAACGATTTCAATCTAACATCATGGATATCGATGGAGAGTGTAAAGAATGATCACTGGATCGTGCGCCATTAATAGTTGAAAGTGTGAAATTCGCTCACCATATTTGGCAGGCTGTGCAATAGCGTTTAGAAGGACGGAATAGGCGTCAACATATGTAGTTGTGGCCTGCGCACCCAACCATTGATTCGCCGTGTCCAATTTTTGCCTTATCTTGTTGTTGAATTTCACAACCACCTGATTGATTTCCGCAACGCATTCATCCTTTCCATGCAACGCCTGAACCAGGGGCATGCAACCCAGCGGCGGCACCCCGACGACCACAAACCTTTCTGCTCCCAAGTCATGCATCTCCTGTTACATGATGTACGAACGAATTCATATGTAAGAAAACTCAAGCATGCAACCAAACAGATCTCTTCTATGAGCACAACTGTTGGCAGGTGTAATGGAGATTTGGTCGATGAATCTTTCTCGGGCAAAGGGGAAGAGGTGAGGGAATGGAAACTACCTGGATATCCCTCGCCAAGCACTTGGTCAAGAAGTCGATGTACTGGTCGATTGTGAATTGTTTGGAGCGTCCTGGAGCAATGAAGTAGTTTTGAATGAAGTCGTTAGTCCCTGAACTTATCACGATTATGGCATTCTTTATCGTCTCCCTCTCCTTTTGCTCTCCTACAAATTGTCTCAGTTGAACCATGTAATGCATTAGGTATTGAATCTGCTTCCTTATCGGCAGGACATTCTGCATACCACCATGAACATGTTACGAAACCACTAAATAGCATGTCATGCTTAAGTTTATGTCTGTGTTTGTGAATTAAGTAAACATGAGGATTAAGTAAACTAATCATAAGCCATTCTATTAACTTTGATTGATAGTTCACAATATAATATATGTAAACCTACTTTCCCCGAAAACATGAACAATAACTTGTTTTTAATTTTGAAAAACCGATGGCACCTTGTGCACCATCGGTTACCTTGATGGAAAAACAGTTTTCATACACTCAGTTTATATATATATATATATATGGGGAGAGAGAAAGATAGAGAGAGAGAGAGAGAGAGAGAGGTGCATACGGTAAGGTTCGCGGTGACGTCGTCGTATCCAGACGCAGCAGATGCAAAACTGACGCCATGTAAAAGTTCTTCCCTGCGAAGTCCATGTTTTAGAAAAGGTGGTATTGCATACTTGATGCCGAGGGCCTCAGCTGCAAATGAAACAAACTCGGTTACTTGGTATGAAGCTCAAGAGTTAATTATGGAGTGCATGTTCTATCCACACACTGATATCGCAAACATGCCCAGCAGGTCTGTTTAACTTCTTCATAAAAACTTCACAACACTTTGACATAGATGCAACTTCTTTGCCACGATAAAGAAGCTCCTTATGCTGGCATTTTGAATTTGCAGCAACTCCCGGAACAGGAACTGGGAACTAAAAAAAAAAAAGAAGAAGAAGAAGAAAGAAGGCAGCAAACAAGGAACACGCGGACAGCCATGTCGTTCCAATTATGCATTTCGAATTCACTAGATCCACTGAACAGTGATGGAGGAATATACTCAGGGAGACAGCCCCTGCATCCTGGCCGTAGGTCGCCATGGCTGATAAAGACGAACATCCGCAGTAGTGAGCCATGTGAAAACTGTCATGTTCTTATCGTGACTCGTACTGCGCAAGCAAGGTGCCATTAATGGAACTGATCACTTCGCTCCTTCCAGTTGACACGCGGCTTGTATCATCCATGTCACTCCTTCGCCATTTTTTTAATAGATGCACACACGCACACAAACAGTACTACTGACATGACAAATAAAGAAATGCATCCTCGCCGTTCGTTGTGGCGGCCATTAATGCGAGCTCCGTGGTAAAAAGTAAACCCTTCACCAGTTAATGGCCATGGCACAAACGAGCGGTTAGTGTGCCATTCAAGCCAGAAGACTTTATCGCTTGCCTGGTGCGTAAAAACATCGAAGTAAAGTTATCGTGGGAATGGAGCACTGATTTTAACTAATGTAATTGACAAACACTTCTGTATTTTTTGATGCGATCCCTCGAAAGTTATCTGCTTGTCATGAGAAACGAGAATTCACAACTCTGTCAGAGTCTGCTCCCCACTTGAAGCTGACTAACCATGACAGCCAGACAAACAACTGAATAAGCACTACAATCTGTAACGGAAGGATTAGTTCACACACAGAGACAGACACAGGCAGTGCATTTGCTTAAAAGGGAGACGAACACTTGGATGGCGGCCAGGTCAGAGCCACGGCGGGCCTACGTCCCAAATCTGCCTTCCGCTTATTTACAGCAGTTGCAGTAAATGGGATCATCTTTTTTAAACCAAACACGGCATCTTTCAAATCCATCAGACTTCATAAATACGATGAGTAATATGTCTCACCAGAACGCACAGGGGTTTACAGTAGTAGAAATTAAGGGCAAAGACCAAGCTATTCGGTACAAACAAGTGTTGGGTCTTGGTCTTCTACTAGCATGACATATATCTCCTGCTGAGGGGCGGGAATGAGTCTCGACCTGATCGAAGGCCCTTGATCCACAACAAATATGCACTAAAAGGGAGATGGGGAGCGTTTTTTAAATTTTGTATAACAAACTAGACATTTTAGATTTCTTTATTTTTTTCCTACTTTTTTACAATTTTTATATCCTTTTAAAATGTTTTTTATTATTTTAATAAAAGTATTCTAGACATTACTATACACATGTGAAACCAATTTTTAGTGCACACTCCTATGGAGGTAACCAACTTCGCTAGAGGAATCCTTCGAACAAACAACATCAATCACTAGCAACTAGTTGACCTATTGAATGGAAACTCCAAGGCTTTAGGCTTTTGCTTTCATATTACAGGAGCTTGTTCATCACCTGCAATAAAGAGAGCCTTTCTCGGACTCACATATGGCTGGTGATTGTCGCGTTGAAAAGTTGCCCCTGACGGGCCATTAATTATCTGAGTCTTGCCTTCTTTCTTTTTTGCAGTTTCGCGATCTGGCTTCACGTGGGGTTGAAATTTGAAGTACTTTCATTAAGAGCTAATTAAATGTGCTTCCAGACGTGATCTTAGTGGTTCCTCCTCCTCGGGAACGGTGTGGAACATGACGATCTATGTCGACTGTTTGGCCAAAACGGGGTAATTTTGTCGCGTGATATTTAAATACCCGATGCAAGCACGATATTTTAGAAAAAACAATTGTGTGGAAGTAGAATCAGTTTTTTAGGTTTCCTTACATTGTTTATGGGGTGTTTGGAAGAGAACTTAAAAGTAAGACAAAACCTGGTTTTACCTTAAAACACAATTTCAAAAATGTTTAATTGACATTAAAACTGGGTTTGGTTAAGACTTAGTTTTGGCAAAACACAGTTTTCATAAAAGATCTGAAAAACCTACTTTACCTCAAGTACAAAACTAATTTTTGCTTCAAAACCAAGATTTTACCTTGTCATCCAAACATCCAAATCAAGTTTACAAAACTGGCTGTTTAATCAGGTTTTCAAAAAAATTTGGTTTTATGTCATCCAAACAGTCCCCCCCCCCCCCCCCCCCAATTCTTATGTTTTTGTGCACTTTTTTTTTATTATCTTATGAGTTCTTTTCTATTTTTTTTTCTGAGAAAAACTCAACTTTGAAAATTTTCCCCTTGGTCCGAGATTGTGACACTGACGACTTTGGACCGCTCGGCGTGGTATCACATGAAACGTGCTTGGTGCTTCCAACCGCTTTTGTTGTTAAAGACATTAAATAACTTTGACAGAGTCCTAATGCAAAAATTGAAGCAGGAAAACAAAATTAAACTAATCTTGAGTTGTTAACATCTAAATTTAAAGAGATGTAGTAACCAAATCAAGACCTACTTAAGGATCTGCTGGGACTGAAGAAAGTACCGGAACAACTTAATTACAAATACCAAGTTCAGTACTTAGAAACACAAGGGGCTGGACAGGACCAATTACTCAGTCCTGGATAAAAGTGATGGTGATAACGATGGTGGTGATGGCGATGGCGGACGCCACGCAATCAAGATGAGCATGCATCATAAACCTGCAGAAATACCTACCATCTTCATCCTTAAGGCTCTTCAGGCCCAGGTTCGTATGATGTCAAGAAATTCACCCAAAGAAAGAAAAAGGAAAAGCAGCCCGAAAGAAGCACAAATCAAAGACTTCCACGAGTTTAAGAAGCTAAAACACATCAGAGATCCAGTTGTATGTTCTAGTGAACGAATCATTTTCTCAGAAAAGAAAGTGACAATAAAGGGAGCAAGAAGTTGAGCCAAGTGAGGAGTAAGTAATGGAAAGAACAGAGGGATCATTGCCGGAGAAGAGACAGTACGTACCTATGAAGTCAGTAGTGAGTCTGCCATTGGAGAACCTTCCGGTGGGCTGGTGATGGAGGAAATCCATGCCGTAGGGCAAGAAGTTTCCCTTGAAGGTGGTGTTGAGGACATTGTTGTTTCCTGGGTCTACGCTGGAGTCCCCAAAGACAAGGAGGCAGCTGACATTGTTTCGCCTTGCCCTCTCCCTGAGCTTGGGGTCATGCAGTATCTCAGCGTCTTGCACCACCCCCACAACACACTCGATCGTCACCAGCAGAAGCAGCAGCACCACCACCACCATGGCAGACTGTCTCCCCATTTTCTCTCTGTGATTCTTTTCGCTCCTGGTCTCCCCAACAGTGGAGGTCCACAGTGCTCGTTTGCTGCAAACTGTAACTCGAGGATAGGTGTACTTAAAGACAGAGACAGCGAGGGAGAGAGTGTGTGACAATAATGTACAGGCAAGTGTGAAACATATAATAAATTATTCTTTTTTCCCTTAGATGTTGAATACTGAGAGGAGAATGCCTCGACAGTAGCTGGACAGTTAGGTAGGCGTATAAAAGACCTATTTAACTTTTATGAGTATTACTTACTATCTTATACAGTGAAAAGTAGAAGCTGACCTCAAAGGCAAGAGGAATGAGTTAAGAGAAAAGTTAGATGGGATCTATAAGAATATAAAAAATCAAATTACCTTGCTTTTTGACTTGTACAACATAAATTATATATAAAACATTACGAGTTTGTTTAGTCTGATATTGTGGGCATTGGTAACAGTCAACTTACTCATAAGTACAAGAAAATAATGGATCCCACGTATGGTGGTTTTTAAGTCCTCTCATTAACTTGGAGTATAAAGTCCAAGTAAAATCGAGAACATACTTGATGCCATGCAGTGCAATTTCAACTCAAAGATCCAACTTTCTGTTGCGTTCGAGTTTTTTAGTTAGCCACATGGATGAGTAATCTCGTTGGCATAAAAAATTTAGAAATCTAATTTTAGGTCAACTTCTTCATATGCACAAATAATATTTTATAAATATTAATTAATGAGAAAGGACCACTAGAATTTATTTAAACCACGTGGTACTAAGAATTGAACAAAAATTATGTTGGAATTTCGGAGCAAATATAATCGTGATTCGTTAGTATCAGTTACCCATTTTGAAAAGTTAATATACAAGTAACAAACTGCAAGCCTTTTCAAGTTTCAATCTTATTGAGCTGAACAACTCACTGTAACGATCATGGTCCACAACTTCCACAGTCCATATATATTTTTGGGAGGTTTTCATATTTGTGATAAATCTGATTTCGTAACTGCTTTTTTTCATGTAAAAAAATATATATATAACAATCAAAACATGAATTTTGATATGTACAGTGCACAGTTCAGAAAAAACATTAGAAATTTTATGTATACAATTAGAATCGCGTATCCTTCTTTCGATTCTTATATGTATTTTGGAACATATAAAATCTAATTTTTATACTCGGATTTGTAAAGAACAGCCTTCATAGTGGTGACATGCTGGATGCATTTTTTTTTAATGGAGCATGACGCGCCCGCAGATGTAATATTTTTTTTTCTTTTGTTGACTGCAAGTTTCTTATTGTTCAAAATGACTTTCCACATGTCGACGGACATTATTGATCAATAAATTACCGATGACGACCTCAGGCATTGAATTTATTTATCAATCCCATCCAATTATTTGATAATTACACAATCTACACATACCTCATGAAACTTTGTTCCCCAATGTCTACTAATTATATAAAATAAACGATACCCAAGTAAGGAAATACAGAGATATATATATGTTCCAGGCCTAGCTACCTATAATCCAAGAAAGAACCATATTATTTTGTAGTTTTTCTGATAAGAACCACATTTTCATCAAAACTGTCAAACAGCATCTTAAGGAAATGATATTTTTTTCAGAAGAGAGTTTGGAGTAAACATAGGTATATATGTTTCAATATGTTCACAAAAAAAAGACTAGCGTCATATGCCAAAAAGGGCAATCTACACAATTCAAGAAAGGTAAAATGTATGGTTGGTTGGTCGATCTCAGCCTTGAAATAATAAGATGGGATGCATATAATTGCGGTTGTTGGCATATATGAGAACATAAATTTCCAAGCTACCTGCGTATATGGGAACATAAATTTCCAAGCTACCTGCGTATATGGGAACATACATTTCCAAGCTACCTGCATAACTGCATTTAATTACTATGTTTGCTCCAAAGCAGTCTCACTGCATTAACCTTTCCTTACATTCTTGTCCCTCTTTCAAGCTTTTCCATTTTCATCCTCCGTTTTTCCTTAATCAATCAGTCCATCAGTGAGGTTTTTATTCTGTTAAATTTAGTTGACAGATATGTAATTTGACCTTAATTTCTAAGAGGTTTGACAGCCTTACAGTAGGCAAGTTCTCTAGAAAGAGGTTACTATATCTTTTGCAAGTCGCAAGTTGCCATGTTATGTATGTTTAAGCTCAGAGAGAGAGAGAGAGGCATGGGTTAAAAAAAGAAGAAGAAGACGAATAAGAATAAGAAGAAGAATCTGAGACAGAGAATTGGGTGGCTGTTTCAATGACTACTCTTCCTTTCAAGCATGGGAACAATGGGAAATGGGATCTGAGATCAGTTGATTACCTTATTTTAAGTATCCAAAGAAAAAAAAAATACTGATGGTGACTTTAGAATAACATTAATTTTTCATTGAGATACTTATTCTATATACCACTTAGATTGCATTAAATACATGTGTACATTGAGCGAATGAAACTAAGAGAGATGAATAAAGGTATGCACTGCCAAGAACCAGCCAATAATTCAAAACTGTAAGAAGAGTCCGGATTAAATAGTTGTCGGGTCAGCCACTTACGATTTTTCTTTCCTTGATTGGCGCTTCGGATTCTGGTCAAATCACATTCCAGCATGGAAGATTGCAAATCCAGTTCTATCCCAACTTGGGGCGTGTTTGATTACTTCAGATTTCAGGATCTTAAATCCAAGGATCTTAGATTCATCATGATTTCTAACGAGGATTTGAAATCCTACTGATGAAAGATGTAAAGATTGCATCATAGATTTGTAAACCTTGATATCAAATCCATAGTATTGATAGAACCATGGATTCAATGTTGAATCAGACCCTTCAATCACTGTAGCTACTCTACTTCGAATCTTATCTGTTCCAATCCCTTTTCAGCACCAACCAGATCGTGATATAGAAACCTAGCTGCCCATAATTCAAGGGGATATATAAAACCACTCATGATTGTGCATTATGATTCAGAAAATAAACTAAAGTCGAATCCAAATCTTTCGAATTTCTTCCATAGATTAAAAAACAGGTAGCTGTGACGAAATTGAATTCTTATTGTATCAATTTTCCCACCAATCTGCACTAAAATATTTCTCATTATGGTTGGGAGATGGTTGGTGTCGGAAGGAACCGTCCACTCATTAATGCAGAAGGATCACAGATCTGATGTGATGCAATTTCACCATCAAGATCCAGCACTAAGTGGGTTTATTTCAACGTATAATTAGGATTCTAAAAGATTGGAAAGTTTGACTGTGTCTAAAATTATTTTAATTTCTAAGCATTAAACTTATCTTATTTAAGAGTGGGTTTAGAAATATTTTGACAGTGATCAAAGTTGGTATAACCAAGTTGAGCTTCCGGTGGAGCGGTATTCTGCCAGACTGGCTACAACTTTTGAATAAAAAAGAGACCGTGGGGTTGAGTAGTCGGCAGTAGCAGTATTTTATTTATTTTTAAATTCTTAATCAAGGTTTTTACCCTTTAAATAATAAGTTTGCCTAAGATCGGTTCAGGAGAAGATATATAAGAAAAATGAGTGCCAATTTTTAATAGAAGCACCATTAAATGCTATACGGTTTCTTAATTATAAGGCCATGATTGTATGCTTTCTATTACAAACCTTTCTATTTTTTTAGCACACAACTTTTAACAATGAGCAAGCAAATAAAGACCCAGTCGTCGTTCATTCAATTATTGTTCTTACCCTTTTTATGACAATTAATTTTCAATGGGCAGACAACCTGTTGGTTGTAGACTTGTAGTTGCAAATGTATACATGTCTTCTTTTTCTCGTATTCCTTGTGTGGATGAGTTTTGGGAGCATGCTGTGGCCTGACTTAATATGGGACCATGTGTTATTCGGCAAGTCGAGCTATTCGATATTGACTCGTTAAAACTTGGGTCGTGAACGAGTTCCTGCCGAGTTATTTGCATTACGAATCGAGTTTGAGTACATGAGATCAAGTTGAGTTCGAGCTCAACACGTAATTGCGGAGTCGAGCTCGAGCCTTAATCAATTTTGTCCAACCTTAATCGAGTTTATATATTCAAACGAGTTTTCAAGTTTGTCGTTTTGCTTAAACTCTTATTATTATCGTTTCCTTTGAAAATGTTTTCCATATGTCTACGCACCCGATACCTATATCTGCACTTATATTCTGCATCCATATCCGCTTGCTACAATAAGAGAAAATGAAGATGAATTTAAGGTCGTTCATCTCCCTTTACTATTTTCCTTCATTGCTCTTGGCAATATAATTTTAAAGTGTGCGACTATTAACGGAGTCAGACATATTCGGTTTTTTCGGTTTTGGTTGAGGGGCACTGACACATTTTGTATATAAACATGTAAAAAGTTAAGGTCAACCAGTAAGTAAATAAAATGAATTTTATTGAACACTGTAAGTAATTGTCCATGCAGAGCCACATGCGTCCCCACTTCCGAGCTTGACGGTTGAAATATATCTATATCGAGGGAGATCAAACGATCAAAGTCATCACTTTCACATGAAAGGAATTGCACAGCTGGTGCTTCCACTTTGCAGAGAACGTGGAAGAACTTTCAACACATTTATTACAACCGGTGCAAAATTTAGACTTCGCTGTCAATGCAGGTTTTTTCTTTTCTGAGAGGTGAAAGATCGGATTATGATATTGTTTCGACGACCGGACTCTCGCTTCTTATTGTTGCCTCTCAAGTGGCGTAGTTGCACAAGGGATTGAAGAGTTTGATGGGCAACTTGTTTCTTACTGTTCCCTCCAAAATGACCATTTCTCACATTCCATTTGATCAGAAGAGGACAGACCTTGCGGGAAGGAAACATATTTAAAGGTGCAAAGCCTATCGATCGATCGATCATTGAGTGACAACCGACGTTTCACTTGTCTGAACGTGGTGCGTTAGTGCTTGCGTGAGGATGTATAATATTATTGCAACAGAGTGATGAGCATGCATGCATTGATTAGAGGCGTAGCACGATAATAATTGAAAGATAATGAGTGAAAGCCGAGCTATTTTCGCTCTGTTGCCCGCTTTCCCCGATGTAGATGTAGTGTAGGTGAGTGATGAGTTCCATCACCTTTCGATCGAAAGTTGTTGACCTCATTAATTAAGAAGTGCTGTTGCCTGTAGATGTCTATAGGCTACACCTTCTTTTCTTTTTTGTCAAGTTGACAAAACTGCACTGCTTTGTTTATGCCCCCAACTTTCCTTTTTTTCTCTACATGTGTGAATGCGCTACTTAATTTCTTACTCGCACCGTATGTCTCATATGTCTAGACATGTAACTTTGAGGGGCATTGTGTAGTTGATCGAGTTGTTGTTGGGTCAATGTGTTCTGATTCTCATCCAAGAAGTAGCCTAGACCTTAGGGGCAGGAAAAAGAGGGAGAAAAGGAGGGAAGGTCTTTGGTCTCTTGACGGTATCTCTGCCTCATTATTTAGTATATTCCATATTATAGCATAACAACTAAATCACCTGGTTCTTGCAGAGCAGTGGATTGCTTTTTGAATGTAAGAAAATGAATTACAGTTGAAATCTTATCAAACATGCAAGCTCATAGGCCAGGGGCAGCCGGGCAGGGGTAGGGATGTTGATGGATTGGATTTGGATTAAGCATTCGATTGAGCTGTTTCAAAAAACTCAAGTTTATCACCCCATTAAGAAATCATATCAAATTCAAATTTAAGAAAAAGAAATGGCATCTTAAGGTCATTTAAGTTTTCCTATCCATTTAATATCCATATATTTTAAAGTCGGTCCTAATCATATCATAATGCAATCTTGCTTCAGATAAAACTCCGATTCAGAGGAAATTTGGATTTTGACTTTAAAAGTAGGATTTAGATATGACATAGATTTTTTTTTAAGTCCAAATTCAATCCAAATATTTGAACATATCATAAGTTGGATATGGTAAAGGCTACATTACCGATTCCAAAAATCCGTGAACATTCCTCTGTGAATGTACTAATTACAATTGATCTGAAATTCCTTTTATGTCGGATTCACAAAGTAAACAAACACAAATTTCATCACTACGTTCAAAAAGGAGAGAGAGAGAATTTGAGATCTGTAATATATGCCAAAAACTTCATATTTGAGGTCCGATATATGAGGGGTCTGACTTCAAGTCCTCACATCTGAGATCTTCAGTAATCCGAGATCCAAGGTAAACTACCTTGCCAAAAGATTCTTGAATGCTTTTTATTTTATGGTTATACAAAATTAACATTTTGAGCTACCCTTATATTATAAATTTAGGTTAAAAACAAAACTCTTGTTCATTCAAATTTAAATTCGTGAATTCTAATCAGTTTTCAAAACTTCATAATGAATGTTGATCTAAAGACATGTGCCATCTGTATATAGTTTAGAACTATCCTCTTTATCTTAGACAACCATATCTGGCCTCTTTTGGAATCCAGCTGCCCATGCAGCGGACTAAGCTGTCAAGGGGACTGCTTTCGTCGGTTGCTACGTTACAAAATGTGTAACGCGACTTTGAGCAACCACATCGACTAGCGAGCCTGGGAAAGTTCTCTGATACATCCTTGAACATGTCACGTGTTAAAGAAAATATTAGTCAATTGGGGCCCTACATTTAGTCATTGCGCTGATATAGACATTATTTAAGTAGTTAGATGAATTATTTTTATACAAATTACCGCCTTCCGTTCCGTCCTCTTCTTTAGGTTGGGCTGGATCCAACTAAAATATCTTCAGAGAAAGACAACGTTCCGACATTACCTTCATAGTAGAATTTTAATTTTTGTGTAAGCTAGATGAGTATTTCATCTTAATTATTAATTACCGCTCAGAAAAGAGCGGAAGCTTTCATCCACCCCTTAATCCCCCTAGAGTATAGGACTTTCTTTAATGTCTTGAGGTGCTGCTTATGTCACACTTCAACTTGCATGAATGGCTTCCTTTTATATCATAGAGAGTTAACGTTCGAGGGATTCAAAATAAGCACTTAGGCAAGAACGGATGCTTTGCACCTGAGATCAAGTAATTAAAAAGAAATGTGGAAGGTGTTTGCTATGATATAAGCAGTTAAATCCATCTGTTTAAGAGAGAGAGAGAGCCGATAAAATGGGAATATATAACAAAATTTGGGGACAAGATGTTCTATAGGTACAAAAACAATCCGCAAAAAAACAAATCGCAAAACTGAAGCAGAAAAAGAAATATACAATATAATGCGCAGAAAAGGAGAGTTAGGGTGAGGGAGGAGAGGACAGACGGAGCGGCACTATCACCCAGCCGCAGACGAGCATCGGCGCTTCAATCGGATGGCAAACTGGACATCCCCTTGCACACGACGAGCCACAGAATCTGGCGAAGAGAAGGTGCCCCTGAAAACCCTGTTGTTGCGCTCCTCCTAAATGCGCCACCAAGCTGAAATGAGCCACGGCCTCCAGACATGACCCCAGGAAGCAGCCAGACGGGGGGAAGGATAAAAGAGGAAAAGAAGACGAATGGATGGTGGGTTTGGAAGACTATTAACAATGGAAGGCCAAGTTGAAGCAAGGACACTGTAGAAGAGAGAGAGAAAAGCAAGGTTATTCATTCCGTTTGAATGACACTTTCAGAAATAACGTTTATTGGTAACTGGGGAAGACTATTTATTGATTTATTCCCTTTTGTAAATGGTGCTTTATCAAAACTGTGTATGTCACCAACCCAATTTCAAACTATCAACTAAACATGCCTTCGGCAGCTTTTTGCCTCCGAACTAGGCAAAAGATTCTCCCTTTTAATTAAGGAGATGCATTGAACAATTGTTATTCAAAAGATGTGTGGTACCATCTACGCCCACATCATGTCAATTATAACCTGCAGTCAATATGGCGAATAGCTAGATTTCACTTAAAAAAAAAACTATGAAAGTGAATGGCAAGTTAGGTTTAATATGTAAATTTTTAGTTGAGAAGGGATGCTTATTATATTTGTCCTTACGTGTAGTTTTTTTACTTTTTTATTAAAGAGGGCTAGTGTCATCCCCTCCAAGGGCGGAGTCAGGATTTTTTCTCGGGGTGGGCCGAACGGTCCAACGAACTGTAATATATTATATATATATACTCACACACTTTAGATATTTGCAAACCACAGTGTAGTAGAAGTAAATATATGTCGTATATAATTGTCCACGTCATGAACGTGAAGCGCGACCTGTCCTATGACACATTTTAATAATTATTTGTGTCATTAGCACAAAACACAATCTATCCTAAACAGATAAGGTGCTCTATTTCTATTACAGTGACGTAGTAGTGGACATAAAATGGACATACAAATATTACAACAAAAAATATAGCAAACAAAGACATTTACAAACTCGAAAACCAAAAAAGTAAATATTACTTACCTAAAACAAACAATTTTGCATTATTTCTATGCAACACAATCAGTTTTTGCCTTTATTTTTATTGAAAATAGTTTCATATCATCATTCATTCACCTGCACAATAAAATGTAAATAAAAACTATATAATTTATTATTGCAACTAAATAATAACTCAAATAAACATTAACATAAAAAAGATGCAACAAAATACTTTACCTATTGTAATTGTGCTCTACGGCTTTTCATCTTATAAAATGCATCAATAATATCATTTGAATCAAGCATTTGAGCAATTTCTTTCTCAATATACAAAAGTAGACAATCTGCAAAGAATTCATCCTCCATTTTGTTACGCAACATTTTGGTTTTCTCCCTCTTGGTTCTCTTCCAATTGATCAATAACTTGTTTTTTTTTAAATAATCTTAAATATTTTTCTTCATCTTCTCAATAAGCTAATACAAAAAATCTGAAATTTAAAATAGACAATAAGATTTATACACATCGAAGAAAGTACTAAAATTTTAACTTATGAATTCCCACATGGAGACTAGGAACTATGAAGACCATTTTGTTGCCAATATAAGTTGTCAACGCAGATTTTGACTGAATTAAGAAGTCTGCACCACCAAATGATGGCCATGGCTCGGGCCTTATTCCAGTGGAAAACCACATAAGCATCCCCTGGTTAACCTCCGGTCCCCATTTCTCCTCACACATTAGAATCTTAATGCCTCTCCTCAAATTTCTCAACAGGTCATTGTTTATCTTATCCCCTTCTTGGAAGATAGTATTTCGTTGCTTCAAGTATTCCATATTGTCATGGGGAAAGATAGTCTTCAGCATGTTCTGACCCATTTCAGTTTAAATAGCTTCTTTCACCACAGCAGCAGCAACTCTTTAAGAGTTGTAGACCTCTTAATTGAAACATTAAATGAACCTGCATTCTTTTATCAGACTCGCCATGTGATTTTGCACTTAACAAATATATGATTAATGGTCTCTGCTTCCTGATTGCATCATACAACCATTTGCAAGCAAGATCCTGAAAGATTGGAGCTTATCAATGGTGAGAAGCCTTCTATTCAAAACTCAGTAAGTTGCCCTGAACTCCAAAGGTGAGGAAGAGGGAGGGAGTGCTTTCCAGCCAATGCCTTTTAACATAGAACTTTGAATACCGCATCAAAGAAATAGCCAAGCGAAGCACAGATAGCATCTAACTTTTGAATGATTCACATACATCTGTTAGTACAGCTTTTGCTATTTTTCTAAAAGTAAAGCACCTTCTGCCATTCTCTATTTGCCAAGAACCATGAAAAAGAGATAAAAGGAAGACTCGAAGAGCCCCAATCAGCAGGAGGTGCCTCCACTAAGGAAGTTGAAGTATATATGACAAACTCCTAGTAAACTTGAAGAGGACTGTCACACAGAAATATATTTACAGAAGGAGGACCTAAAACATAATGTCGACACTAGAAAGGGTGAAGTCGTGAACTCCAGATAGCCTAATCCAGACTTCTGCAGAAAATACATTTGAATTTCAAGTTTGGGTTTCACCTTCTAAAGATTGTTTTGTACCAGTTCAGGCCTACTAGTTACCCGAAAATGGAGGCTAGCATTAAAAACAAGAACACAAAAAGGAAAAGGAAGAAAAGATGTTCTCCCGACACTTTCACTTTGGTAATTGCTCTGAGCACTATGGTAGGGGTTAAGCAGCTGCAATCTAATCAAATTTATAAAAGTAGCATAGATCTAGAATTTCTTAACAGTAAACTCACATCATGTATGGATAATGGATTGATGTTCTTGTTTCATCACTGACAGTTGCTACTAATGAACAGAGGAGGGCAGCCTGGCAGTGGTAGGTAACCTATGCAGGACCACTAGGCACAAACTCTCGCTCAAATTTCAGACGATTAAGTTAAAGGAAACAACGAAACTCACACTGCCACACACACATAATAACCAAAGATTAGGAAGAACTAAGAAGGAACTGATTCACAGTGAAAGAGGTCAACAGGAGACAATAACAGATTCACAGTGAAAGATCAAGGTTAAAAAATAAAAAATGTGCATAATAGAAATTAGAAACCTACCATAAAACGGAGAGAAAAAGAAAATGACAGAAAATGTTAAGAAGAAAGAAAAAGAAAAACTAAAGTATGAAAGAAACGGCCCCACCATAATTCACTACCCAACAAAAATGGACCACTAAAATAAACAAAGTCAGGAAACGGCCCCACCTCTTTCTGAAGCCAGCAGCAACTGCAGCGTCCTCAGTAGTCAATGCTCTCTTGTCTCTTGGTCTCTCCTGCAGACCTGCTCCCTTGGTCTATTGGCATTTCATGCCTCATATGAAGGATCATCGGTATTGACTCGGTTTTCTTTCTTTTTTTTTTTGGTTAATGTGATGGGTTTTGATTTTCTTCTAATGAATAGTTGATTGAATCCATTTAAAACAACATTCATAGTCTAAGATATATTTGGACCGAGTAATTACCATGACATAATGATGTGGTTATTAGTTTGCCATTCCTGGTATGAAGGATCATCAGTACTGGCCTTGGATTTCCTTTCCCATTAACATATCGCCTATGAAGGATGTGGTCTATGCTTAAGAGATGACGATGCAATTTTATAAAGAGGTCTACCCTGAACATATTTTTGTCATGACAAGTCAAAAGAAAAAAACACTTGATCCTTTTGAGCATTTCATCTGCAATAATGTCCTCAATGCCTGTCAGGGGGAGAACACTCAGAGTTTGCCTTGATATGTCGAAACCTGCCAGCATTATTGGCAATAATGGTAAGAAATATGCTGTTCTTCTTGTGAAACAATGGCCTACGACTTAAGAGAGAGAGAGGGCGTGAACACTAATTCTTAGCATTATTACTGTCCGTAACATTTACATCTCACAACCCCACAAGAGTGCCTATCATCCCAACATTTTTCCTTTCAGCTACATTTATTAACAGGTAAGATGAGTAGCAAAACGGCATCGGGCCGGGCTCAGCTTGATAAGGAATCGGGTTAGGATCAATTCGACACCCAAAACTCGGGCTCAGGCAGGGCCTGACACATAAAATTTGAGGTCGAGTCTAACGTGATTAAATTAAAATATATATTTTAATATAAAATAATATATAAATATAATTAATCATAATAAAATATTATAATATATATATAAATTAATAAAATATGTATTAAACAAATCTTATCTGCCAACCCGATAAGTTATCCAGCCCATGCTTTTGTTTTAAGTCAGAGTCGATCGGGTACCAAATACCACCCAGCGCCCAACCATAGTGGCCCAATAAAAAAGAATTATTTACTATTGGAGAAAGAGAGAACTGATGGCCAGCAGGCCTTCTGCCTGCACGTTGGTTCGACCAGTGAGATGCTGCAAAGTGAGCCAATTACCTCCTGGCTTTGCAAAATGAGGGGCATAAACTTCATTGACAGAAAACGCAATGGAGACATTTGAGAAATAATTTTGGTGACTTCATATGACCCATAGAAATTGCGAGCTCCTACATATGTTTTTCATTCTCTGACTAAAGGCATGTCTGTGTTTCACTATTCTTTTTTCTTTTTGGCACAATTAGAAGCCTTAAACCTGAAGCGCTCCTCTCTCTCTCTTTCATATTCTCAGAAAGTTGGATGGCAGCGGGAGGCCACAAAGATCAATCTTTCTCTCTCTTGCAAAGGAGCTCGTGCGTTGTTCAGTAATCATAATCAAGAACTGAGAAGTTTTGTATGCTACTGAGTTCGCAAAACCTTTCTTGGTGGCATTCTTCGTTTTCTGTGCTTGGTTTTTGAGTAAGTATATTAGTATTCGTGCTTTTTGGTTGGTTCTAGCTTAGTTTGACAGGCGAAGTAATGGGTACCAGTCAGATGTTTTACGCCGTTCCAACTGTTTGCTTCATTGCTGAAGCTCCCTGACTAACTTGAAATGCAAAGCCAATTAGCCAAACATGACGATTGCAAGGAACAATGTTCGGTCAGCTGTTCCAGCAGCTGAAAAAGTTTCTAAAGCAGGGTCTGCAAACTCAAAGTCTTTGACCATTATGCATTGTCCAAGGTTAGCATACATTTGTAATTCTAGTTCATCAATGATCAATCACCATTTGTATGACAACCTTTCAGGTACTTAAAAAAAAAAATCATGGAAATAAGTAGTCTTGGTTTTGCTTTATTGTCTCAAGCTTCTTCACATTTAACGGGGCGAGACAAGCCATTTGATGTAACAAGGGTGTGGTGGCTCCAAATTGCAACGAGAAAACAGTGTATGGGAAAAGATGGTCCCCGAGATACAGGTGGTGGGAAACACTTCTTATTATTCCCTAAAAATCTGGAAATTAATATTCTTTTCGTCAGAAGATACCTTCCAAGTTCCAAGGGAGTTCTAGCTATTTCCTGTTTGCTTGAAGCCTGCAATCTGAAGAAGTGTCTGAAATTTTCAGGTGGAGCCCTCAAAATTCTCCCACCTGGTCAACAGGGTGGAGTTTGTCTTAAAATTTTAATCCTGTAGCTGTTGAAGGTGGCATCCCTCTCCACAAAATGAAGGGCTCCAGGGCAACAGTTGGGATTTATAAAATGTCAGTCACTAATTTTTTTCTGAAGTTGTTTGCTTGAGATCAAAATGTTGTATCTTACACTACTTTTGTTTTACGTCGATAATTAGACAATAAGTTTTTGTCCATTTATATCTTGTGTTTTAATAGACATTCTACCACTCTTTAATTCAGTTGTTCTCTCTGTGCATATTTATGATTGAAATATAACTGCTCTTAAGCCTACCAAACTTATTACTTAGGGAATCACTAACAACTCGTCTAAGTTGGACCTGTCTTATTGTTGATCATGATGGAGTTCGGGAGTTTTATTTATGTTGTTGGCAGGCAGGTATCAACGACTTGGTAAAAACATGTACTGGAAATTTTTGTTGTTTATGCTGCTGATGATTACGGGTCTGTGATCATGATTATGGAATTATTTCATGTTTTGTTTATCTACAGAGGCATTTGTTTTATGTTTTTCTTATTCCATGTTTATGATATATTTTTCTTATTCCATGTTTATGATATATTATTGTTTACCGATATGTTTCTCACTTAAGCTGTTTTTCTTTAGTTTTTAATTTAGATATTTCATTATTTTTATCCTGAAGCTTATGCTTCAATGCCTCTAAGCTTATACCTCGCTTCATGATACGCTTGTTGCTTTGCTTCACCTCATCACCTTTAACAACATTGATAATCAAGACCTTCAGTTGAAGAAGGCCAAGCCAGGCATCCTTGCTGGCTTAATGGGGCGGTGGCCTGGTTAGCCTCAGCCAAATAAAAAAAAATAAAAAGGAGAAGGGGTTGCACCACTAGATATTTTATTCAGAGCTTCATCCAACTAGGTCAAGTATGTTATAGTCCATTGATACTCATTTGACATCCAAAATCTTGTGGGAAAATGACTAAGTCATTTTTTGTATCAAGTAAACCAACAGTTGCAGTCGGCGAGACTGCTCTTTTTGTGCTTGCTTGGGAAATTAATGCCCATTTGCTCCCTGTGAAGCAGGTGTTGCTTTTGGTACTGTCACATCTTAGGATGCAAGATGGTCACCATCATGGGCTAAACCACTTACATGTGTTGTATCTCTCCATCTCTTTTTCCTTATTTATTTTTTCTTTCCTTTGATGCTCTCGCTGTCTGCTGGTCTCCTCTTCAATCCACATGGTTGTGCATCGTTTCAAACAAATTGATGTTTATAAACATCATCGGTATGGTCACAGTAAACATTCAACATTTATGACCTGCATGTATTAAGAACTTGTAAGGCCACTTTACCTCTCTGTTTGCATAAAGATTCTTGTATATTATTAGATCAGGTTGATTGTGTTTTCATGTATGTTGTTCAACTCAATTATTTTGTGTATGTGAATTCTCCAATTTCAGATTCAAGTTTCAAACCAACATGCTGAATTGGGTGATCCTCCATACTGATTCAATCTTCTGACAATTGAAATTTACCTTGTTAAAAAAGTTCATTTGGTGATGCCAACAGTCATCCTTTGTGATTAAGTACTTTGAAATTCATAAGGAAAGCGTAATTGAGCCTTCACTTTATTTTGAAATGTCAAGTTTGCAATTGTGCTGATGAAATAACATCTTAATTCATTGCAGCTAGTACAACTTTCCTGTGTCAGTATCAAGCTGCTAAGTGGCTGTTGATCATCTCTTTCTTCGGCTGCAACGTGAAAATTGTAGTGATGACTCCTGAAAAGCACAGTCTCCTACCCGCAATGATTTTTCTTGTCTTTTTCATGAAATATTCCTATTCTGCTGCTAGCAATAGTGAACTTTAGACAATTAAGATGAAATGCAGATCTATATCATAAGATTAGATGAAGGACTCGCTGGATGAGTGCATCAGCAATCAAAGAGTAGGTCCTCTGTGTGGGGTGAATTGCATCCCAGAATACATATGTTGATGGATCAGCACAGACAAGTGTATTGGGGTTACATAAAAGGCCAAATTCCAACAGGCCTGTTCCGCAGCAACCTACGTTGGTCTGCTTAAAACCTGCAGAAAGATTAGCAAATGCAGAGAATAGTGGTAAGCATACACAGATGAAATTAAATGATAGGCTTATTTGATTTCATCAACAAAGTTTATTTTGAACTGTTAAAAACACAGTTACGGGATGACAATTGAAGGCTTGAAGGCATGAGAATATGTAAGAACCAGAATCATGAAATAATCACTTTGCATCTTTATTAACATGAAGAAGCAGGGAGTGATTGGACTGTGAACTAGTGTACGCCATCATTTTTTAGGCAGTAATAGCTCCAATCATGTGAAAACGGACAAGTTAGTGCATGCTGGAAGAAAGCTCTTAAGATGTAAAGAGCAGAACTAAGAAACAATATCTACAGCCAATGACTCTCAGGTGGGAGAAACAGGAAAGTAAAAGATATGTAGATCCAGTAAGGAGTAATTGGCTTTTCCTTTCTATGGAATCAGGCCCACTGTTTAGTTTAAGATTTATACTCATAGATGGGTTGCTGATAACTATCACAAAGTTACAAACTGATCTATGATAGAGTGGCTGATAATCTAAGCACGAAGCTGCTTGCATCTGTATTAGCTTACCGTATTCATTTGGGTTCTTTATGGCGTCTAGCAAAGGCTCATAGATGTCTGCATAGACAATATTTGCATCCTTTAACTCGCTTTCCTTCACCTTGGTTAGCATATGCTGCAGCTTCGAGTTGTAACTAACAGCCACCAAATTTAGACTGTCAATGCATTGTCTGAGTATTGCATTTGCAAAATTGATGGTCATCTCTATGGGCAAACAGCCGAGTGGAGGAAGCCCTGCAAATAAAATTCTTCGCGCTCCAAGATCATATAGTCCCTGGAAAGCACATATCTTTCTGTTATTGTTGAATTGGAAAATTGAGGGATGTCGAAGAGACTTGGTAGTTTGTCTCTTCTTAAAAGTACATGGGGAGTATATATTTGACTAACAAACTTAATAGTGAAAAGCACTAGGTTCCTAGACCTAACTAAAGGATGGAAGGGAGCTCCTCTCTTTTGTCCAAACAACAGAGCGAAGAAAATGATAAAGTAGCATACTAAAAACAAATGAACGCAAACTAATTGGCTTATTGGTCCGTGACTTGAATCAGGCACTCTACAACACGCTGACAAGAAAGTAGAAACAAACACATAACGATGATATTTTAATTACTTGTTCTACAAATTATCTCTGTTACGGTGTTACCGAAGTCAAAATCCCCTGATCCTTGGGTTCCGAATGTGTGAAGTAGGATGGTAAAATGATCTTTAACTTCTTTTTCTAACAGTGAAACCAATCAGGAAATCATTGCACGCACCTTAATGAAGACTTGAAGTTGATCTATTATGAACAGTTGGTATTGTTCTAGATTGAATGTACGCCTCCTTAAGGGAAAAAGGAAGTAGCTGATGACGAAATCATTTGTCCCTGCACTTACTAAGAAGATGGATTCTTCCATGATCTTGGCAGCTCTTGCCTTCCCAACCGCACTCTCCATTCTAGCCAAGCAGTCTTTCATATAGTTCAGCTGCTGATTTAATGGAAGCACACTCTAATTCATACAGAAATCTCCAAAATATCAGAGTTTAGACATATTGCAGATCAAACCATGACATGGTAGCATATTTTATATTCATATTAGTAGGAAAAAAGGCAGGTCACCAGATCAAATCTCATGTAGGTAAAGTTCTTGCTATGTACGTCTCCGTGAACAGTACTGAATAATAACGTCTACTACACATGGAAATACTGACGAGACTTCACGGGGTTGCAGGTTGTGATGAACAATTTGACAGCAGAAACACATGCAGTTGGCCATTTGCTTTACGCTCCTAAGGCCTTGTCAGAGACACAAGGCACTAGGTTTATTAAATCACAGAGGCAATGCTTCTAGAACGTGAAACTAGAAATTGAAGTCCTGTACGAAGAGAAAAACAATAGTTCTGAGTGGGTGTTGATTTTTTCTTCTACTTCATCTTCCACTCTCTCTTTCTTTGTATATACACACACATTTCCACATACACTGACGCACATAAAAGAGCTAAAAAGGAAGGTCTAGCGGTATCACGGGATCACTTCTTCTTGGACCCATCAAGAACAGAGTGCAGCTGGCTTGTCTGGGAAAGATACAAAGGCGAGGACCCCATTTACGTCACAGATGGCAGGTCTCATGTTGTTTGCTCGATTTTTTTTCTTTTGGGGAAATTCAGTGTCTGTGGCCCAAGAAATTTGACCATAATTATAAAAATAGACCATATGTTTTCCAATTTCTGGTGTGTTGCAATTTTGCTGATACATGGTCCGCCTATTTCACTTCAATTTTATGTTGGTGATCACGATACAGTATTCCAAGTTAAAATTCTGTCACATATTTTTATCTCCAACATCCACACCGTGCGGACGCGCTTGATTTATCACCTCTGACATCCCTATATGTTGCCTAAAGGCCTCTCCTCTCTCCTTTCTCCTGCTTCTATAGGATTACATTAGGGCCTAGTGAGCTATAATATAGCTTCAACTCCTTATTACAATTTACATTGTAATACTCAAGGTTATAGCATCCATGGCCACATTCCACCAGCTACTCTATATGCCCTTTGAAACTCACAAATTAAAGTGAAAGATGTAATTTTGTAAAAGTGATTTTACTTTTTTTTTCTTTTTTATTTTGAGAACAGCCGAATCAAATTTTAAAAACATTTAACTGATCCAACCCAAACAGCCTCCATTGTTATCAAATAGCAACGAACTATTAAGTTGGTACCCTGATCGACATCCAACCTAAAGTCCAAACTAATTTTCAAAATCGATTAAGTATATCCTTCTGATGTGAACATTTTGATTAGTACCAAATTGTTTTTTTCGTCGTTAGTCATAGTTCCTTAGTCGAGTCCCATATTTTTTTATAGCTAGTGAGTCGGTTAAAGCCCCTTGTTATTTTGATTCTTGAAAGCGCTATTTTTTTTTTTTACTGCAAATGGTGGTAGTATAATACTTCAATTGATCGAGTGTAATATGAATCAACCCAAGTCCCGAAACAACTCTTAATCTCATAAAGGAAAGACTTTGACCCTTTTTCTGACGCTTCAACTCATTCCAAAGATTAATCCTAGTATAATGTAGGATCCAAGAAAAAAATTCGGATCGTCAGTTTTGAACCATCAAAAACGCGGTTTTTTGTGCCATAGATCGCATCGTTAATGATCACATTTGCAAGGGACTGATGGAACAGGAGGAGCTGTTCAAAATCAAAATATTTGACATCCTGGTCGTGGTCTAATGAAAATTCTGATCTAACCGGAACTCATGCGACATGCTACGGAGAAAAAGCATTACTTCCATCGAGGGAAACCGCATCCCGAGATAATATAAAAGCCGCTCTCTCGCCATAACAAGGCCGGTTTGCTAGGAATCTTCCTCAGAAGCTCTGGGAGTGGGAAAAATGACGGACCGCAAAATTCCAATGTAGTTCACGTGGGCAACGAAGCCAGAAAATTTTCGGAATTCTAATGTACGGTACGGGGAAAAAGCAACTGCAGACCTCTCTGCTGCACCGGCCGGCCGGCCGGAGATCAATACGGCAAGATGGGGACCGGTCGATCTGGAAAATCAGCCACAAACTGCTGCCTAGCAGGATTCTTTTATACTAAAAAATTCAAGTCGACTCTTTCATTTCTCCTAGCACAATCCCTCAAACTTCAAAGTAAGCCCCTCTAATGCACCATCAACCTTCTCCTTTCTCATTTTTCAGTCTAAAATCATTGTTTTCCGTAACCTTATTAAGAACCCATTTGTCGAAACTTGAATAGAGAAAAAAGAGAAAGAATCATACGTTAGAGATCTCCATGACGTCAGGTTCATTTTTGTACCATCCTAACAAAAGAACGATGGGTCACAGTAAGATAAATATAATATCCGTGATAACGGCGCTTGATTTGTCTGAAATCATGGAATAGTACTCCATTTTGAAAGTGACGAACCCATATGGCGTGTAGCGTAACTTGCATGGAATGGACAGAGCACCTAATTCGTGCCTATCCTTTAGCGCAGCCGAAGATTTACTCTTGGAGACATAGAGAAGTGATAAAAAGGAAAATCAAGCGTAAAAAACTACATTGCTTCATCGGTCTCCTTTTGTTGTGTTCTGGCGCGTGTCTTTTACGTAAAATGAAGATGAACTCGTGACATTCACGCAATCTAGAGAGAGAGAGAGAGAGAGAGAGAGAGAGCGAGAGAGAGAGGGACTCACAGTGCTTTGAGCTGTCAATGGGTCGTAGCCAGAACCAGCAGATGCGAAGCTAACTCCAGTCAGCAAATCATGCACACCAAGTGTGAAATCCAAGTAAGGGGGCACAAGTTCTTTGATCCCCAAGTAGGAAACTGTTCCATTTTTTCCAAACACAGGCAAAGAATTAAAACGAGAGACAGAAAGAGTGAGAGAGACGGAGAAAGTGAATACCAAGAAAATCGGTGGCAAGTTTTCCATCAGTAAACCTCCCACTTGGGATGTGATTGCTGAAACTCAACCCGTAAGGTGGGAAGTTGCCCTTGAATGCCGTCGGCAGGTAGTTGTTGTTGCCTGGATCCACGGTCGAGTCACCGAAGACGAAGAGAGCGGGGATGGAAATGTTCAGCTGATCTATAAGGCTGTGATTCAATTGTGTTGCCTCGGCGGAGCTCCAGAGAAGCTGCTGCTGCCAGAGAAACAACAAGAGAAGGAAGACGCCATGGGAGGAACGGCGATAGACGTGAGGGAGAACAGAGAGCGAACTGGTCGCCATCAGTACTTTCCTTTTGCTCAACCACGGAGTCTCTCTCTCTCTCTCTCTCGATTGGATAAGAGTAGTGAAATGCCATAATATAAAGCTGGGCCAATGTTTCTCTTTTATTATTCTCTACCAATTTATAATTTTAAGGAACATTTTTTCTTTTAGAGTGGGACCCTGTTGCAATTATAAATAATTACATCAGAGGTTCAGAGCTGCTTGAATGGTTGCTTCTGCCCACTGAACTTCAATGGCGCGACTGCAATCATATGAGGCCACGACTGGATTTGTTATAGCCGAATCTGCATCTGAAACACTAACAACCGATACTAATTTGATTATGTAGTTGGTGTTCTGAACAAGATCTGACAATTAAGTAGGGATGTAACTGGTTCACGATGGAATTGGATACTCGACGTGGTCAGATCTTCCTTACTTGGATTTTTGAGTTATTTCTTGAAAGGAATGTGTTCCCGACAGATATGATCTTACTTTTATAGTTGGATCCTTATTGGTTGTCAGATCATGTACTTAAACTTGGTAAATCCGAGAATGATTAGCAAGCAAACTCTTTCTTTTTTTTTACCTAATCCGGCTAAACAGATCTAGTTTTGCTTTGGCAGTTGTCTCTTTGGTCGTGTTGCATAAAGGGTATTGCAGGGGATGATATGAAACTAATAATAAGGGATAACATTCAAACTACTTATGAAATAGAGACAAGGAACGAATTTGGGCCTGGTTCATTAAATTGTTCTCATGGAAAATTGCCACAATATTAACCGGCCCACTAGGTTACAAGCATGTACCAAGTTCAGGTTTGGCTTGGCCCAGTGTTTGTCAAAGATAATGTGCCAGGTTGAAACTTAAATAAATCTCAAGCTCATTAGGTTGCAATTTTTCCATGAACCTGTCCCAATTCATGTCTACTGTTCAAAGAACGGTAAGTTGCCAGCGATTTTCTTTTTTGTGTAGACAATCTAAGGTTCTGCAGGTCCCAGCCAGATTATGCCAAGAGATCAAGCACCAGCGATTTTCTTTTTTGTTAAACCACTTCTATATTTCCGATTGAGAAACCACTTCTATGTTGATCAAACGAAATATTGCAACTTAAAAATAGCAATTTCACTGTATCTTCTTCAAAAGGAAGCAATTTAAGAAAAAACTTGCAGTGGTTTTTCTTTCCAACGATGATCAAGTATATGAATTCCTTTAGAGGCTTGTCACCAATTTCGGCCATTTTTTTATGAGCTTAGATGTTGAGTGAGTAAATGCTGCTGGAAGTGGAGGTACGTCATCTACTTTCTGTAACTCATATTTCCTCTTCTTTGATAGAATGGCAGAGGTTGGATAGAGACTGGGATCCCTTCTGCTCGGCAACATGTAATTGGTCCTCTGTTGGGACGTCCCCTGTTTTCTCTTCCTCTACGTACCTCATTTTTTGGTTAATAAAGACTACACAGCTGTTTCTTGAATGATGAATATGCACACAATGTGTTTGTGAAAAAGTATTTTCATGAAAGGATATGCATCACCAATTTTTTAAGTTCGTTGCAGTTAACTTGAAACATGTCACCATTTATTAGAAACTTTGGTATGAGAATCTTTACAACCATTTCAATGTGGTTCCAGGTACCACAGTACTTGAAATCTTTACCAACTTCAGTTTCTGGCAACTATGTACTAATTTAACAGATGCCATAGCTACGCACTGCAATTGATGCTCTATGAAATAGATGCTTTTGTGGTAATTGGCGACGCCTTAATAATCATTTAGCTGCAATGCAGAAAAGGGTAATGATCACTGAAACACTAGTCCCTAGCCCCCTACCTACGGCTTTTTTTTTTTTTTCCATCTGCATTCCCCAATTGTGAAGGAAAGAATATATATGAGATCGAAGAAGAGAAACGAAGTGTAGATTTTTATTGTAAGAGCAGATGAAGAACCCGCTGGATGACTGTGTTGGCGACTAAAGAGTAGATCTTCTGCGTGGGATGGATCGCATCCCAGAACACGTATGATGATACATCTGGGCAGGTTGGTGTGCCGGGATTGCACAAGAAGCTCATTTCCAGCAAGCCTGTTCCACAGCAGCCTTTTTTGGTCTCCTCGAAACCTGTAGAAACAATTGACACACGCAGAAGAATCACAAAATCATCCTAATTTGGCTCAATTTTTGTAATAAGACTAACTGTTTAATTTCCTGATTTTAGTTGACTGTGTAGTTGCCAGGATTGAAAGCAGAGGACAGTAGAGAATCCTAAACTAAGGAGATCAAATCTTTAGATAATCCCAGACGCAGGAAGCAGGTAGGAAATGCCATGAACTGTAAGTAATTTAAGAAACCATATTGCCCATAACAAAAGCCGAAGCAAATTGTATCTGCTAAGATGAAAGCAGAACGCCCAAAAGGTTTTATTGCTGCTCTTAAAGGAATTTTGGTCTGGGATTCCTTGAACCCTTTCGAAAGGGAGGAAAGGACTAGAAAACTGATGCACGGTAAAATAAATGGAAGTATCATGAGAATGTGTATCCTGTGATTGAGATTAATCACAATCATGTATAGAAGTCTGTATTCCTGATTGAATTCCCTTTCTGCTTCAGTTGAAAAAGTGGTTCACGCAATTCAAAACCAATTAAGAATCTTAAAGACTTTTTTATAATTTAAGCTTAAAATAGAAGCATTTTTAAGCTGCAGTAACTCACTATATTTGCTTGGATTCTTTATGGCGTCTAGAAGGGGAAAATAAATGTCTGCATAAGCAAGCCTTGCATCCTTTAGCTCATTGGCTTTTATCTCATTCAACATATTCTGCAGCTTTGAGTTGTAGGTGAGTGCCTCCGTGTTTAGACTGTCGATGCACTGTCTGATCCATGCGTCCGCAATGCTGGTGGTCATCACAACCGGCAGGCAACCGAGTGGAGGCAGACCTGCAAATACAATTCTTCGTGCTCCAAGTTCATACAGCCCCTGGAAGGTGGACATCTTTAGAAATTAACCTCTAGAAACCAACATCGAAATGTCAAATAAATAGAAAAGCACTTAGCAATGCATTGATAATATAAATATCAGAGTCACGAGTACATGGAAACAGTTGATTACATTGAGATTCTGATAAAAAGTTTGAATTAGCAGGAGTTGGAAGAACTCATATCATTATGCCAACTACTGAATCATGCTCCGGGTATTGGACTATTGACCTTCTTCTTTGAAGTCCTAGTTATGAAACCAAGCAATGAATCTCTGTAGCGTACCTTGAGGAAGACTCGAAGTTGATCAAGAATAAATTGTTGGTACTCCTGCGGGGTGAAGGTTTGCTTCCTGAAGGGAAGGAGGTGGTAGCTGATAACGAAGTCATTCGTTCCTGCACTTACTACGAAGATGGAGTCTTCCATGATCTTGGCAGCTGCTGCCTTTCCAACTGCATTCTCCATTTTCGTCACGCACTCCTTCAAGTAGTCCAGCTGCTGGGGTACAGAAACCACACCCTGTTGCAAACATAGATGTCAAATATATATGAGTCTATAAGTATACATACATGTTATGAATTTAGCCACTTACAAACTTTTGAACTTTATATTGGAACTAGATATTTTGTGGAGGAGGATCCCATTTTAATTTATCATGATAGCTAACCTCCTCCCCCATCCTCTTCAAGAGCTCATTCTAAACTAGTCTAAAGCAATGCTCTCTTCGCTCTACCTGTTACATATATAGTGATTTCCATCTCCTGCAGCTTTTTCAATAGTCTAATTAGCATTTTTCTTGAGATTCTCCATCCCGACTAAACTGAAATATGAAATTTTTGTTTGATAAGAAAGATTAGGTGCCCTGTGTTTATAAGCAGTTTATTGCGCCCTATGTTTTGGAATATTGATCGATTACCTCCCTCAAGTTGAAAGTGACAAGAAATAACCGAGTGGGTGGAGCTCTTCTTGATCAATGGGGATGAAGTTGTATCCCATAATCAAAATGACCGGGGAAACTCATTCTACCTCAGTAAAGTCGCAGTTTTGTGAGTTCCCACCTTAATTATTGCCATTATGTTGTTCATATTCATAGAACGGTTGGGCACAGAGGATCATAAATATTTGTAGTGCATAATTAAGAAAGCGAGATCTGGTTGATAGCACATATACGTCTTGCTTTCCGCATCCCTGGTTGAATATCCAGGGCCCCCTGCTATTGCTGGCCTCCCAACAATTCCATAAAGTTGTGCTTCTAGAAGAAAAATATGGGACTAGAATTAGATAAGCACTGTTAGATCTAAAATGACGTTCTCAAATAGTACAGTTGAATGAGTGGATTTTGGATCTGCCTTCGTTGCTATTAGAGAGCGACCAAGTATCGAGTAGAGAGATGTAGACGGGTTGTAGTAAGATTCGATTACGGACCTGAGTCTGGATCCGTTTAATGAGATACGGAACCAATAAGACCAAAAGGATCCGAACAACAGTCGAACTAAAACCTGTTTTTCCAAAAAGGAGAGAATTACAATTACTTGACATCCTTAGATTTTGTTCTTTTCAAGTGGAGACGACACCCATTTCGGGTATCGTGCACCTAATTAGCAGGTCTGCGCGTCGGGCTGGGCCAGACCCGGGCCCGATAGGGCGGCCCGGCCCGGCCCAGCCCGGCCCGACTCTCGCCCCCCTCCCCTTCCTCTTCGGTCCCCCTCTCCCTCTCCGTCTCCGCTCCCCCTCTACTCTCCCTTCACGTCTCCCTCTGCGCTCCCCCTCTGCCTTTGTCCCCCTCTACTTCCATCTCCCTCTCCACTCCCCCTCTACTTCCCGTCTTCCTCTCTGCTCCCGCAGCCGGAGGGCGACAGCGGGAGGGTGACGGGAGGCGGGCCGGGCCCGGGCCTGGCCGTTCGGCCTGGCCCGATGCCCACCCCTACTAATTAGCAGCGATTTGTTCTTGAATTGAGCATGGCAGTTGGTGTCACGGTAGGTCGGTGGAAGGGTACTCCTTTACAAGTGAACAAGTATAAGCAAGGACTTAACACAAGCAAAGTAAAGTAAAGGACCGTATAGACTATAGACACATGAGAACAGTTGAATTAGGCTTATTAATTTCAGATGGGTTTTTAAATAACTTATGTAATGTTTTAAGGGAAACTGCTTTTAACATAACCAACCAAAGCGCACATACCAGATACTTTTAATCTATTTTATTATATAGAGATCTTGCCTTTGGTGGCACCTAATTGCTTTCGAACTTATCGTGTTAGAAATTATATAGTAGTAAACGTGATTGGTGGATCGCCAAACTTTGTTTTCTAACTATAAGAAGTATACATGGAGGTGATGGATGGTTGGGACAAAGTCAAGATGCGACACCCCATACTCCTAAATGTATTGTTTAAGTTACTTGATAGCAACACTAAGACCGGGGACCTAACCCTAATGGGGGTGATTTTGAAGACATCAACGTTCAAGTGAGTCAAGTCGGTTGGTCAAGTGTGGTCACTTGGAATTAAATGTGCATCAACCTGGGGCTCACTCGCACGCGCCACTCTTTAAAGTACATTGCTATTACCCTTTTTGAGGTACAACAGTATTCTTAATCTTTGTTGGTCGTTAAAAAAGAAAAAAGTAATATTTTTTATAAAAATAATCTAAATTAAAATATAACAATTGCTGCCAGATTATCTTAGCATAGTTTGAACGTCTTAGGCTGCAAATCTTTTGATTCTTTCAAACTGCAACCTCTACGTAACCTCTACGTTAAATGAAAGGAACATGATTAATGAAAGGAACATGATTGAACAACATCTAGCTCCGCCCTTGTAGTAAGAGAACGTCACATTGATGTAAGGAAAGAATTGTCGGTATATGTAAATCCAGCCATTTAATGAGGACATGATAGAGAAAAACAGAGAGAAAAGAGTTTGAATCCACTCACTTATATATATATATATACAACTATTTCTTTTAAGTCTTCATCTCGTCATTTAATTTGCACCTTTGAATCCAAACATGATGAAGGATTAAAAGAAGAAAAATAAAAAAATGATGAATAATGTTAATATATATATTTGGCTACTTCTTTAGATTGATAGTTGGATGACTCTAATAATCAGGTTAATTGTTCACTTAGCCTATATATTAAGCTGGTAAGAAAGAGAGAGATTACGCTGGTATGAGCGGTCACTGGGTCGTAGCCGGAGCCGGCGAACGCGAAGCTGACGCCGGTCATCATCTCGTGCTGTTCAAGCGAGGGATTCATGTAGGGAGGAACCAGCTCTTTGATCCCCAAGTACGACGCTGTTCAATCATATTTTCATTCACAATTGTCAAGAAACATCAATGCGAAACAAAACTAACGTTAAGAAAAGATGACTTGAAGACGACGAATTCGTGACTTGCTTAGAACTCTTTTAGAGAGAAAGAGACTATATACCAATGAAGTCGGTGGTGAGTTTTCCGTCGGAGAACCTGCCGGTGGCGGCCTGGTTAAGGAAGCTGGCGCCATAGGGCGGGAAGTTGCCCTTGAAGGGCGTGGGCCAGTTGTTGTTGTTGCCCGGATCGACGGTCGAGTCGCCGAAGACGAAGAGCGCGGGGACGGAATGGTTGAACTGTTCGCCCGCGCCGGAACTCAAGACCAGCGTCGGCAGTTCACACACAACCAACAGGAGGAGGAGGAGGAAGAGGGCGTGGGGAAAAGAAAAGGAACGTCCCTCCATTTCTTGACGCAATGGAAGATAACTGATAAGAGGAGGAGGAAGAGAAACAGGCAGCTGTGGATGACGAAGAATGGCGGTGAGGGGGGCGGTTGGCTTGTCGCCTTTATATAAGAAAAAGCCACCACCTTCTTCCCCGTTTCGTCTCTGCCATGAAAGGAGTTGGAAGACTCGATCGAGACGCCTCGTTTCTACTGCGACGACCCGATTAAATTTAAGAGCTAAACAGGAAAAGCGAGTGCTTCCGACAAACAAACACGGTCTTTTTGTTGGCACACCAAACCCAACCAAAATCGCATATTTCACACCAACATGTAAGGAGCGATGGAGCGCCGTTTCTTTTCGTGTCAGATCCCCTCTTCACACACTTCACACTTGATCTCTACTTCCTTGCAATATAAGTCAGATTCGACTGGAAACTAATTCTAAAAGTGAATTCCTATTCGATTTGCACAAGGAAAAAGAAATATGAATTGGATCTGTGCTTGGATCTTAGACTTCATAATTGTGAATTCAATTATGAATTATGAGTTGTTTTACCCGTAATTGGTTCCAATCAGATTGGATCCATTAAAATCCATACCAACCTATAACAGTAGTTATATATATATAGACCTACACTTGATTTATTTTCGACTACTATACATTGAGAGGCCGTTTGGCAATAGTAACTTACTTATTGTTATTGTCTCATGATTCTACCTCAAATAATAAAGTAGATTCGTGAAAAACTTATTATAGTGTTTTATGAATCTCTCTTACTTTTTGAGACGAGATGGGAACAAAATGTTAATACAGCCAAACAGCCCTTGAGAGAACCATAAGCACAAATAGATCTCGACGTTCTAAATTTGTCGAGCAATTAAATAAGATTTCAAGAGTCAAGGAAGTTCGAAGTTTCAATTTGTATATCTCCTTAAGGTTTAATTTATAGATCAAAAGGTACAATTCTCGTGCCCAGTTTGTTATTTCGATCGGCCGTGGACAATGCAGTTGAAGATCTTCCTTTTAAATATTTTGCCGTCAGAGATTTCTGCTTTGTCTCTGGCGGTTCCGGCCGTCAAGACAGCGCCAAACTAAATTTCTATGCTCGAAGAATTTAGTAGCGTCCGTTTCCGGCAGTCAGAGAGGCGCGAGAAGAAGGATGCGAACGTTCCTCCGGGCTTCCCTACAAAGGCTGACTTTTGTGGGAAATATTTTCTTTTACAACATGTACAGACCATTAACTTCGTTTGATTACTTTTGAGACATCAAACACGTTACGCTATGTTCCCTGAAATTCAAGTTTGACCCATATTTGTAAACTACTGAACAGATTGGGAGAACAAAGTTTCTGATTTTTGTGGATTTTTGTTAGAACCTTAGTTGTTTACAATCAGCTAAAATGACAAGGGCCATTAAAGATCTTACTAGAAAGCGGATCGCATCAATGTCTTCTCAAGGGTAGAGATATGTGGGGTCGCTGTGTGGGCGTGCTTCTTAAATTTATAGTTGGATTTAAGCGGACCTAGGTCAAGTTAAATGGTGGAGACCCCTGAGACCTGTGCCACTGTCTCATAAATCTGGGTAGACTTGGTTGTTGACTATACATTTAGTACCTCATAATATATATATATATATATGGTTCCGCCCTAGTGTCCTGCCCAACTTCCTTGAGCGCTAGCTTTTTCCAACCCAAGTGCCAGAGGTGAAAGAATCCACCCAACCTAGCTACGTAAAAAGGACAAACCTATGATGTTAGAATAATTGAAGCAAGGAAGTTTTCTTGTTGTTCTTAAGGAGACTTGGGAATCTCCGTTTGTTAGGGAAAAAAAAAAGAATAGAAATGAAGTTTACGTTTAGTCAATTGAAAACTATTTGTTTAGCTTAAACTTTTCCTATTAACCCAAGAGAATTTTGTCGGTGCAAGTCATTTTATTCATTTGGTAAATCAACTCTTAATTTGTCTCCATATGTTATACATGGCTACACGCATTAATTAATTTTTCCAAACAATAACCAAAACATGGAAGTTGCTTTCAGCGTGGACTCTCTCCCTCTCTCTTCATTAAATGAGCTTTCTCTCATTCTCATGTGAGTAGAGAATTTTGCTTTCCCTTCCAAGTTCCAACATGTTTCTAGAAAGTGGTTTTGAAATACATAACTAATTAATTTGTGTCATTTAAATAATTTAGTGTCGTAGAGATGCTTGTTGGGCAGTAAAGACGACCGATTAAGAATAATTAAGCACTAACTTAGTGTGGTTCAGCTGGAAGAAACCACTGACCTGCGTTTCATTGCTCATAAATAATTAGGTGTATATTGTAAGGATATTCAAGACAGCTTAATCTGCTCTTACTGCTACAACTTTAAATGTATTTTTTACCATATGCAAAGTTATTCAATTTAACGTTATCTTTTCATTTAAGAGATTGGGATAAAGCAGGGCAGTACAAATAATGCTTCCTACAGTTGCCACTTTCAAATTGTACACTGCTTTTATTAATTGACATCCAAATCTTGAAGCTGGTTGGACGTACCCGCCTTTAGTAACAAAAAAACCATGCACAAACTAAAGAGAGAACATATATATATATATATATATATAGCATTTGCAGGAGGGGCCATACTGCCACAATGAAAAATGATTCCACGTAACTTTATGGAGAAGTACCGATTATACATGATGGTTGAACCAATTGGGCAATCATGGAATGACAATATCCTAAATATAAGAGTGATATTTCTCACTGTCTTCCTCAACAAGCAAAAGAAAGAAAGATCATTTCTCTTACGTAATGTAACTTTATGCTGCTTCATAACCAACCGTCGATTAATTATAGGTGCAGTTATAACTGTCCTTTCTTCGAAGAAATTTCAGGTAAGGATACGCAACATGTCGATTCCATAAACTCAGACGCAAATTTTTATGAAGACTTAAAAAAGCAGTGCTGTAAAAACTAATTGGCTAAACATTACCGCGTCAAAGAATTATATTTCTCTTCAAAACACAGATAGAGTTAATTCAAGCATATATAATTCCCGGTGAACTGATTTTATATATTATAAATGTGTGTGTAATAATAACCTTTATGAAAAATCACATATTTTAATATATCTACATATGTATATTTATGCAACATACAACTACTCTTCACTCATAATTGTTCATATTGGCAGATGTAGCGGCTACAACGTAAAATTGAATGTACAATATGCTGCAGAAAATTCTCTTGCGCAGCCGGTTTTCTCAACACATCCCTGCATGATAGAGAGAGAATTATCTGTCATATCATCTGCTATTTGATTCTTTGCAATAATAATCAAATGTAATTTATTCTTATGCGAATTTCCAACACACTCACTGATTGTTTCCTATTAAAAGTGGGAAGCCGTGTGGAGTTGGACGATCCAGTTTCTTGATTTTCTTTCTTCTTCTTCTTTTTACCTTCTTTCAGGAATTTGAATGCACGGGAGCGATGATCTGCACGATTCGCTGCGTAGAGATACATTATTAAATAAGTTGACCATACTATATATGTAGCTACCCAATTCGCAAAAACCATTTGCTCACAACTCTTTACGACTGTTAAAAGCTTATAAAATCATGTACAATTAAATGATTCAGGAGTTTATTCGTATTAAATATAGATCAAATGAATATTAAATTATAGAAACTCACATCCGCTAAGAGAATAATATTGTAGGTGATCATGATAAGGGGAACCAAGCAGCGAGCGATAAACAGGAATCATATGGTCGCCATTAATATGCTTGATAAAAGTAGGAGGGAGTGCCACGTCCTTTCAGCTTATTACTGCCTATACTGTTCGGGCTTAAGCTTCAATCAGTGGCTCGCCGTTTCATTAATTGTTGGAGCACCAGCTACCACTGTGGGCTTCAATAAACTATATAAATATATATTCAAGAAAGGTTTTGTGAGATGTTTGCAGAAGCTTCTTCATCTCCACTCAACCTTGTCGCCCACAATCAGGAATTGAATATTGTTGGATAAACTTAAGTTGCAGCGGAAGTTGCAAGTCGTCGCCTGTAAGATCACCAGCGGCTCTAGTCTTCGGTAGAAAACAGCAGAACAAGAGCAAGATGAAGAGGAGGAAGAAGAAGTGTATGTCAGTTTTTGGGGTTTCCTTCTAAGGGGCTCCTCATGTGTGATCAATCGCCTAATGCTTAGTCTCGCTGGATATAAACAGTCAGCTCCTTAGGTTTTCCCTAAATTCAGCAGTGGTTACAGTCATTGAGAGATTTTTCAGTGAGAGATTTTAGGTGAGCATTTAAAGCTAACTGCAAGTGAGCCCATTTCAGTTACTAGATGAATGGGAAGGGCTCTTGGCACTACCACTACCCAACAAATATGTGGTCCGATCAAGGAAGACCAAACAGGATCATTCAATTCATCACCCAATTGCAGGCTGCCATTAGTTTGCACTGTTGTTTTCTTTCTTTCTTTCACGAGGAGAGTGATCGTCAACCAATAAGGTTGCTTGCGATCTGCATGAGACGAAAGATTCGATAATTGTTCATTGAAGATGGGGTTAAAATCACCATCAACCGAGTTCTCCCAGTAATTTATGTTGAGAGGCACGTCGTGAATGTTGAATTTAATTTCAAAGCCTTTCAATTTGAAGGTCGCTTCTTAGTCAAGTAAATGTTGCTTTTGCTCAAACAAAAGAAAACGGAAAGTAAAGGATCTTAGTTTCCTTCCACAGGTGAACTACCTGCAGGTAGAGTCTGTGGAGAAAAGATTCAGAGACTTTCGAGGTCGTTGGGAATTTCGTCACCGGTCTGACGGTAATTAGACGATGATCTGCTGCAAAAGTTTGATAGATAAGTTACCTGTGAATTGTGACCAAGTTATAAGTTCTACAGCATTTTTTTCAGATGGGCAGTTTTAGAACTTTCGTATATCAGTGACAGAGGTCTGCAGCATTTAGGAAATACAGTTATATATACTGACAAACTACATGAGCTACAGAGAGAGAGAGAGAGTTTATGAGGATTGACCCAAGTTGCAAATGATGAGGTAGAAGTTTAATGGAGGACTGTTCAAATCTATTATATATAATAAAGAACGCAAAGAAAACTCCTTACATAAATGATATACACAATGGCAAAACTTTATAGCTTCATCCAAAAATTTAATGGAGGCTGGGAAGAAACATTTAGAAGGTTTTCGACACGATCTCAATATAAAACATCATTTCTTTAGCGTTTTTTTGGTTCGGTGGGCAGGCGACATCGGTAGGCCGATCAGTACAAGATCAGTCTGGAATAATTATTGGCCGAATTGGTAGAATCATGAGCATATCATATTATCCGGTTCGGTGGAGCTGATGGGCTGATCATGCATATGTCTTCAATATTCATGACAGGAAGGGGGACGCGGAACTCACTCCTACCGACGCTTCATTTCTTCTTTTTATTTGCGCACAATTCACAAATTTGATCTTTTTTACAATCAAAACTTTGATGTTATAAGAGCTAGCGGTTCACTTTTTGATTATTAAAAAGAATAGTATTAAAGTAAAAACATAATTAACTTAGTATATGTTTCTCATCAAATCATTCTTATGTCTATAAGCTTATAGTATACTCTTCAATTTGAGTGTCACGTTAATGTGACTAAAGCATGAACGTAAGATTCAAATGATTGACCCCTTTGATGTGAATCACCTTGCTGTTCACATGTCCCTTGATGCTATGTTATGACATATGGCTAAGAAGATCAACATTTCCAGCGAAAATCGCCAACAAGGAACGATTTCGTGGATAGATATAGAAACGCCAAGCAGGATTACAACAATTCGTGGCCAATCTATGATAGCTAAGTAGAACAGAACCTTGAGGAACCTCAATCAGAATAATTGTACGTTGTCGAACCATTTACCTTCTTACATTTGAAAGTCTTGAATCAAAGTTATTCTTGGCAACAAATTGCGCAGGTTTTAAAGAAATTTTTGCCCAAGCAAAAGACCGAGAAGAACGAGTCCTACTTTTCATCCACAGTACAGCTACAATAGAGTGTGTGTAGGGAAGAGATTACTCCGAGGCTTTGTATATATAGAAATTGATAGGTAGGAGAGTCATAAGCAATCATGTTGACTTCTAAACTTTCCAAAATGGATGGCTAAGAAGAAACCAAAGAAAAAATGACATAGAATATTTTATTAATCTAGCATTAATTAACCACTTTTTCTCCTTGATTTTCCTCAACTACCATCTCCAAAATGATTTTTTATGGGTATATATATATATATATATATATATATATATATATATATATATATGAGGATTCAAATGTGTGGGATACCTTCTGTTACTAAACAACTAAAAAAATTAAAAATCTATCGGTAAAAAAAGTCATACACCACAGCTAAAAGAACAATGAAATATCGTTTTTGCACCAAATGCTTTTATATATAGCGGCTGTTTTGTTTCTTAACTATTATTTTCAATTTTTAGCTCGTGTGACCCTTTCATCAAAATTTTTTATCTTCCTGTTACAATATCTGTCAGTCAGCTTTCTTTGCACGCGTACACAATGGGTGCGTTGTTGGATGAATGGTAGGATATATAAAGAGCAAATAATAATATATCCGACCACTTACCTCAGGGGCAAATTAATGCCAATCCATTTAAATCAGACTACCGATAAGATTCAGATCCATTGTGAAAATCATTCCTTCCGCCGATTCACCACAACTCGAAAAGGCGGACTCCTTTTGTTGCACTTCGGAAAACGAGGCTCCATTAATTCTGAGAGGGAGAATACATCTGAGATTGAAGAACAGCAGCAGCACAGTGGATTTATGTTAAAGGAGAAGACGAGAAGCTCCCTGGATGAGTGAGTTAGCAACTAAGGAGTAGGTTCTCTGCGTGGGGTGAACGGAGTCCCAAAACACGTACGAGGACACATCTGGGCAGATGGGTGTTTTGTGATTGCACAAGATGCCCATTTCCAGCAAGCCTGTTCCGCAGCAGCCTCTGTTCGTCACCTCAAACCCTGCGCAGACAATCATTGCCATTTCAACAATCGCCATTTCTATTTTTCGAAACTATAGTTGTTGGATTTGAATCTATGTCACATAGGTGTGGGGAAACTATAGTTGTTGGATTTGAATCTATGTCACATAGGTGTGGGGTGTAAGTGTTGCTGCTTGTTTATGCAGTAAGTTTAAAAAAATTGGGTCAATGTTTATACATATATATATATATATATAATGATTTTATTTGTCTACTTTTTTTAACTTTTTTTTTTATCAATGTTACTTTAATCTCATGAAAAAATTCAAAGTTTTATTCAATAAAATAAAAGAGAAAAGTGGGAGAAAGGATAGAAGGCAAAGAAAGAAAGAAAAAAGAGAATAGGTGTGGTCAGCAGAACCTGACTCTGTCAAACTCAATTGAGTGCCGCGTCCAGCTCTCAGTCAACTCGGGTGCACCACCATTTTTGGCGCGGCCCCTATGACTTAGATTTGAAAACAGTGGGCAACGTTAAGGGAAGTGAAACAGTCATGTTGGTGTAGATCTTGCAAATTTAGAAGGTTGAGACAAGGTGTATCGGTCATTAATAGAAAAACTGGTTATGTGCACTAAAAATTGTGCAGACGATGTACAATGGCAAAAATATATTTATCAAAGTAAAAAAAACTTTTTAAAAGGACAAAAAGAAATTATAAAAAAAAGTTTAAAATGTACATTACTTTATAAAAAAAATTCAAAATATCCCAACCCCGCTTCTTTTTTCCTCAGACCTTTAAAGAAACATTGTAGAAAGATAATTTACCTATTTTGAGAATTAATTTAAGCAGGTACACATAAATAAACCATTTCAAACAAGTTTATTGACTAACCGTATTTGTTCGGATTCTCTACTATGTCAAGCGTGGGAGTATAAATGTCCAAATACGCGAGCTTTGCATCTTTTAGTTCTTCTTCTTTCATCTCATTCAACATGTCTCGTAGCTTGGAGTTGTAGCTGGCTGCCGCCATGTTCATACTGTCGATGCATCGTCGGATGAACGCATCTCCAAAGTCGGTGGTCATCACGACTGGCAAGCACCCCAAAGGAGGCAGCCCTGCAAATGCAATTCTTCGTGCTCCAAGTTCGTATAGCTCCTGGAAAAGTGCACTGTTGTTATGTTATTGCTCAAGAAATGAACATCTAAGAAGCTGAGATACAGTTATTAATTTGATGAAACAAATACGAGATCTTATTTCTCCTTTAATCAGAAAAAGATTCTAACCCAAATTGCCTTTGCAGTGAAACCAATCAATGAATCACTGTAACGTACCTTGAGGAAGAATTGAAGTTGTTGAAGAATGAATTGTTGATACCCCTCAGGGGTGAAGGTTTTCTTCCTGAAGGGAAGGAGGTGGTAGGTGATAACGAAGTCATTTGTTCCTGCGCTTACCGTGAATATGGAGTCTTCTATGATCTTGGCAGCTCTTGCCTTTCCAACTAGCTTCTCCATTCTGGCCAAGCAGTCTTTCATATAGTCCAGCTGCTGAAGTACTGAAGCCACACCCTAATGCAAACATAAATATTTGTCCACACATATATCAGAGTCTATACCTACATTTTTTGCAATATCTGAAACATAATATGCTTCGTTCTATTAAATCAAACTTAACACTCCAAATGTTTGGTCTCGTATTGATAAATTAGGTTAAATCAAACATAAGGTTTCTCGTCTCCCTGAATCTCTTGATGAACTTCGAGGGTTGCTCGGCTCTCTTTCTAAAACGTCCCTCACAACCTGCATCGATGTTCCTCTCTTTGAACTGAGGAACAATCCTACAGATCAGCCAAAATATTGGTAAATGTTGGCACCCCCATCTCATGAACAAATCTGTTCCACCACCATCAAATTTTCAGAATAACTATGAGAAAGGGACAGGCACCGATAAATTCAAGCACTTTAAATTTGCAACCGCCACAAACATTCCTATCGATCATGAAAACATCTCTTCCATCACCAATGTGGAAAGAGACAGGCACCAACAAGTTTGAAGAGCTTTAAATTTGAAATTACTACCTTCATAAATTATTGCTAGTATACATGGTAGAGATGATAAGGGGCAGAGCCAAAAAAATTTCTGAAGGGGACCGAGCCAAATTTTTTAAAATGTTACATGTAAATTCTTTTTTTTTTTTTTTTTTTTTTTTTTTTTTTTTTTTTTTTTTTTGAAGTGGGACTATGGCTCTTGGAAACTTTACCCTAACTCTGCCCCTCACATGACGGCATGATAATCCAAGTAGGAACTCAAGATGTCAAGTATCTGTCCTGCCTCCATCAATCTACATGACTAGTTGGAACCGTAATTCGACGTCTAGTGGAGTCAAGTCTACCATATTGCCACGAAGTCTTCTGTCACTTGCAACGAATGCTTGGCCCTGCCAAGGCTGCCATAAAGGACTTACTGTATCTTATTTACCTTTTGTAAAAAAAATAAACGTTTCATGTTTTACTGGCGTCGCTCGGAATGTCGTACAAGGTTACACGAGTAACATTTTATAATATATATATATATATATATGAATGCTGAGGGCACCAATAGTTGCCAGATCATTAAAACTTTAAAAATTCTTTGCTAAATACATCATAGCTAAAGCTATTATAAATTGTAGTGCCATTGTAAACTGCTACTAATCATAATTGTGACTGTTTTGAAAATTAAATTTAGCTATCAGGCAGCGTCTTATATTTGACAAATTATATATGCTACAAGTACATGCAGCTGTTTTGTGCAGTAGACTCACCGCTAACCCCTATAATTAATATAATTAATGGTTTAAATTTTAGTACCTGCAAAATGGAATATATATATATATATATATATATATATATATATATATATATATATATATATATATATATATAAGAGTGAGAGGGAGGGAGTAAGAGCCAATCATGCATCTTACTGTCTATTGTGTTTAAATCTCTCCTCGATCTCAAAATGCTATGAGTATGGTTTGTTATAAATTCAAACCATACAGATGGACACAATTAACAATGCTGAACTTTATAAATTAAAACTTATCATGTTTTAAAGATTCACGGTCTTGACCCCCTGATAGCTTATTTGCCCCCACGGGGAAGGGATCCTAATGTAACAACAGTCAGGACAGGCTATCAGGCTCATAGGTTGGTGAAAATCTGGTCATTAGTTTATTCTATTTAGATGGATATAACTCTTCTGGAAGTAGAATTGTGGGTATCTAATGCTCTAGTTGACGGTTGTATTACTTGGCTAGGAAAACTTTTAGGTAGTTTTCAATTTGCGAGATCAATCGCGCACCCACGGGCTCGGCATTGATGCAGCTCAACTGCTAAGACTTGATCCAAGCCAATAAATTTTTAAGCGACCATGATTCCGTCACTAAGAACCGGCAAAAATGGTCGTTTCTCTCTTTTTAGGCTATTCAGGCCCACGGTGTACATAGTAGACTACGATGAAGCTAGAAAATTTTTGTTAAAAGGTACTTCAAGTTTAAATTTGAAACTTTAAGGAGCATTTATATATAAAAGAAACTGAAAATTAATAAAAATTATACATATAAATAAAGTAAATTTTGTGGGCTAGTGTATCTACAACTTAGCTAGGCCACTGGCTGTGGGATGCATTTGTGGGAATGCATGGAAAGAGAGGGAGAGAGAGATTACTATGTTGCCTGCGGTCAGTGGGTCGTAGCCGGAGCCGGCGAAGGCGAAGCTAACACCGGTCAGCAACTCGCGCTCGTCCAGCGCAGGATCCAGGTAGGGAGGTACCAGCTCTTTGATCCCCAAATACGAAGCTGCTCAACAATATTTCCGTTCACAATTCTCTAGAAATATCAATGCCAAACATTTGAATTATCTATTAAAGACGTGGAGAACAAGGCAGGCGATACCTATAAAATCGGTGGCAAGTTTGCCGTCGGATAATCTTCCGGTGGCGATATGATCGGGGAAGCTGAACCCGTAGGGCGGGAAGTTGCCCTTGACCGGAGTGGGCAAGTAGTTGTTGTTGCCCGGATCGACGGTCGAGTCGCCGAAGACAAAGATCGCGGGCACGGGGCGCTGTTCCCCGTAGCTACCATGGTTGCCCACGACGAAGCTTGAGACGAGCTTGTGGTGCTGGCATAGAGTCAAGAGGAAGAGAAGAGGGGCGTTAGCGAGGGAGAAAGGAGAGCAACTTCTCTCCATTTTTTCCTACATTGATTGGCAAGAGTTGAAGCGAGGAAGAAGTTTAATCATAGACAGCCAGAGGCTTCTTCACAGGTCCATGTGCATGACATTTACAGTAGGTAACGACCTCTATACAAACTACATCTTTACCGACACTTTTTACGTCCAAGCGTTTCACCTTCGCCAGTAAATCGTTATGCGACATTACTGATACGACCGACCGCCATATTCTGAACCCTTCGGGTTAAATATATAAAATAATTAGATGTGAAGAGCCGAGAAGGAAAAAAAAATAAAAATTCAAGCAGTCCACTTGTGCGGTTAAGCAAAAATTATTAAGTGTACAACCACAACATAAGTGGGAAAATCATATTGAAAGAGATCTAAGTTTTCCATAGAAGATCTAAAACAAACAAGAAATCTTATTTCCTTAGTAAAAAGATCGAAATTTTCCGTAGTAATTTGTAGTAAAACAAGCAAGAGACCTCATTTAATTTTGACAGATCGGCAAGTGCGCATGCCGTCCTGGTTTGGGTGGAAATTCACATATATGGAGTTGAGGTCACAACCGTGCAAATGGCACAAGAAGTTGAGGCTTCATCTCTTTTCCCCATATTTTCAGGGTTTAGGGTTGCAACAATACTTAAAGTGGACACTTAATGTACCTTCAGATTTCTTCTCTTTTTCTTTTTTTTTTCTCTGGGGGTCAAGTTATATTTTCAAATGAAAAGTTTTAAAGGGGCCAAATTAGAATTTTAAAAATTATAACATATAATTTTTTCTTTTTCAAAATCTAAAAGGGAGGCCCACTCTGCACCAATTTCTTCGTTTTAGGTTTGGATGGAGAAACCCTATCAGACTCGCACCGTTTGATGCATTGTATTGGATATCTGTGATTTGATGAATGCCAAATGGCCAACCAATTCAGTCTCTTTCAACAATAAACTACACCAACCACTAGGTAACCAATAGTTTTTTTCTTCCGTTTGTTGAGCAGGACTGCGATGAAACGAAATATTAAACTAGAAATTAAATAAGGGTGAATGATCGCCATGTTTTTCCTGTTAATTAATTCTTTACAATTGATCTTAATTTAACTAAAAATAGAAATTAACAGAATTCAATTCGGGGTGTCACATTTCAGTGGATATAAATACACATTGACAAATATGAGCCGATACTCATATGCTGACATTGATGACAACATAATAAGTTAATTATCGGTTGGTCATGGTTTGAGATGTAAATAAATCGGATATATTAACCAAATCATTTCAAACCCTTTTAACTTGAACTTTTTGAGGAAAAAGATGGTCAAGGTACGATCCAGATTCATTACACATGCAATTTCATGATCGAATCTATTCCCAAATTCATTATTCAGGTGGAATCTGATCAATGTCATCCAATTTGATTTCATATAAATGTCTAATCCTATGTTAGTCGGATCTCATAGATTCATTTAAAAAAATATGGTCCGAGTTTGGCTCTGAATCAGAATCTGATTAGTCAAATAAACTGTTGGCTTGACAAGACCCAAAGCAAAACCTTGTTTCCATGGATCTTAAAATTTCATGAAAGGTCTTTTCATACGAAAGTTTAACAAAAGTTGTCCCAAAGATTGGCGACATAACTCCATGCAGGTCCTGTTTTTTCCACATCTACATTCATCGATGGTGAAGAGGGAGAACATTTCTGAGAGTGAAGAAGAGCAGCTAGCACGGCCGGGTTTATGTTACAGAAGAGGACGAAGCGCTGGCTCAAGGGATGTGTTGAAAATGAAGGAGTAGGTCCTCTGCGTGGGGTGAATCGAATCCCAGAACACGTATGATGATACGTCATGGCAGAGTGGTGAAGCGTGATTGCAGAAGAAGCTCAATTCCAGCAAGCCTGTTCCGCAGCAGCCTCTGTTCGTCACCTCAAAGCCTGCAGAAACAATTGGCACACGCAGAAGCATCGCAAGTTCATTCAAATTCGATTCAGCTAATCGTTTGGTTTCATAATTATTCCAAAATACTTGAGAATCAGAGATATCTCAAAGAGGCAAAAGCTTATTGGCCCCTACGCTAAGCTACTTTATCACTTATGTGAACTTCTGGTTATTCTCTTCAACTGAAGAGTAGTATCTATTTTTGCCTCCCTGCTCTATTTAAGGGGTGAATGATGCAACCAGATAGAAGACGATTAACTGTTTGATAGTTTAAGCACGTACAGATTAAACCATTTGAAATTGTATTAACTCACCGTATTTGTTTGGATGCTTGATGATGTCTAGCGTGTCTGTGTAAATGTCCACATAGGCGATCTTTGAGTCCTGTAGTTCTTTTCCTTTCATCTCATTCAACATGTTTTGTAGCTTGGAGTTGTAGCTGATTGCCACCATGTTCATACTGTCAATGCACCGTCTGATGAATGCATCTCCAAGGTTGGTGGTCATCACGAGTGGCAAGCACCCCATTGGAGGCAACCCTGCAAATGCAAATCTTCGTGCTCCAAGTGCGTAGAGCCCCTGCAAGTAGGAGTAGAGCCATGAATTTTTCATGAGCGGGGTTGAATTAAAATTTTAACATAGGCCAAAACATAATTTTTCAAAATTTTTATATAGGATAAATAAAATTTTGTAAACTTTACATGTAAATTTTAATTAAAAATATTTGAGATTGCCAGGGCTCTCATTAAGCTATTGTTGAAGAAGTTAACATTTAGAAGCTAGCTATGGTGAAATCCGGTAAATTTGATTAATTAAATATCAGAATTTTTTTCCCTTAATTTTTGTTTGGAGCTAAAATTTTGAGGATATGCACACCACTTGCAATTTCAAAATTCTCCTGTTGTGATGGTTTCAGTTTAAAAACATATTTACTATGAAAAAGTTTAGTACCGTATTAAAGATTACTAGACAGTTTTGAAGCTTTATAAGAGAATCGCCTAAATGAATAGTTGTCTTGAGATGACCTTACAAAGAGATACGGCTCCTTCCTTTTATTGAAAATGAATAAACTAATGAATATTTGTCTTTATTCATAGCTTTTTGAGGCATTAAAGTGACCAGCCAATTGTTAGAATTGATATTAGCGAGAGCAAGAAGGCCCCGCATGTGTAGATAAAATATTTCAAGACAACTCAATACATAAGAAAAATGGTTACATGCAGTGGATTGCAGTGCAGTAGATTGCACTATGCATAGCCCCCAATGCAAGACATGTATCCTGTCCCCAGGGGCGAAGGGAAGGGGGCCGCCTAGGCCATGGCTTGGGTGAGCGTAGGAAAAAAAAAATATATTGAAAAAATCAAATTTTTTTAGTTTGGCCCGACCCATCGCTCCTCTTGACCTGACTTGTTGCTCCTCTTGGCCCGACCTGCGGATCGTTTGACCTGCCTCTGAAAAAAATCCTAATTCTGCCCCTACCTGTCCCACTTTTAGGATGGCCTTAGCCTACTCTTAAGGTCATGTGTCATACATACAACAGAGGCTTGTGCATATAACCATATTCACAAATACTGAAACCTTACTTTTTTTTCTTTTTTTTTTTAAGACAAGCTGAGGTTTAAATTGGTTAACCTACCATCTTCATCTATATATTGTACTCTTTATATAACTTTTTCAATTTAAGGTTTTTTAAGCTGAAATTCTCCCATGATCAAATTGTTCTAGAACAAGCTTTTGCTATTACAGTGAAAATAATAATCCAATCAAAGAATCACTGTCTCGCACCTTGAGGAAGGCTCGAAGTTGATCAAGAATAAATTGTTGGTACTCCTCAGGGGTGAAGGTTTGCTTCCTGAAAGGAATGAGGTTGTAGGTGATAACGAAGTCATTTGTTCCTGCACTTACCGTGAATATGGAGTCTTCCATGATCTCGGCAGCTCTTGCCTTTCCAACTGCATTCTCCACTCTGACTAAGTACTCTCTCATGTAGTCCAGCTGCTGGAGTACTGAAACCACACCCTATGGAACACATCAATGTCCCATCAGATCAGTATATGCAGTATATGACAATTTATGTAATGCATGTGATAGCACATGCCAACTAAATGAGAAAATATTTCTCATCATGCAAGGATCAGGCACATCTTCTAACAAGCCAACCTGAATCGTTGGACCTCCAACGACGTTCAAATGAACTCCAGCCTTCTACGCCATTTCTGTGTCCTCCTTGGGAACAAACGCTTGGTGTTGGCATGGAAGACTTTTATTAGAGCTAGCCCTACATATCTAATTTACCTTTTGCAGAAAAAAAAGGAGAATTTGCATCATTTTTTTTTATGATTATGCTTTAAAGTTTGAAATAGCTTGCAGTATTTTATGAATTTAACTCATTTTTTGGAATCTTAGTTTATTACTATTTCCATTGCCAAATAACCCCAATGTCTTTTTTTTCTTGAATACTATAGATATCGTTTTTCGTGAATTTGACCATATAAATGTATAAAAAATGCTTAAATTTTGAAAATTGAAATTTAATAGGCTTTAAAACTTGAGAGTCATAACACTTTTAAGATATTTTCATTCTTATGTTTTCGTATGTTATCCATTTATTTATGTGATTAATTTTATGAGAAACATCCCAAGACAGTGGAATGCGCGTAGGCTTATATATGAAGCATGCTTAGGTAGGCATGACTTGAGGACTCGCTGTCCCTCTTGTACGTGTACACTTCACTAGGAATTATTTACTGTTTACAAGTTGTCACACGTAAACTCAACCGCGGTAAATATTTTTAACTTTGAATAGGTGATTTGACATTTCCATCATAGTAAAATTTCATGTAAGAGCAAAATCTGCTATTTAACTTATTCTCTGGAGTAAAAAAGGTCAATTTGCTGATATTCAGAAAAGAAGAAGATACATATGAGGGAACGAATAAGGAATGTCGTGCAAGGGCGTATGAGGCCGAGGCTATACACGTAGGGAGCAAACCCTACTGCTATCCTTTCCACCGATAGCTGAGAATTTACCTGGTTGCAAGTTAAACGAGCAGTTGCCATGGGAGGAGCTAGGGTGGCAGGGCTAAGACTTGGTTCAAGCCAACCCATGCACCACTCTGGGCACATGCAGACCGGCGATGGTCGGTTGGTTCACTTGGTTCCGGCGACTCACTCACGTTCATTCGGAGAATGCCAGAAAATGAGAGATACCTTGAAGAGAGGTCGAAGCCCCTTTCTTTTTTCTTCGATCTAACATGAGCTATACTGACAACCAAATTTTTATCGATCCACTAGCTGTACTATGTCTCTCTCTCAGGGCAAAGAATGCAAAAGAGGGAGAAAGAAAAAGAAAGGTTACTATGTTGTGAGCAGTCATGGGGTCGTAGCCGGAGCCGGCGAACGCGAAGCTAACCCCGGTCAGCTCTTTGATCCCCAAGTACGACGCTGCTCGATCATGTTTTCATTCACAATTGTCAAGAAAGATTAGTGGCGACAAAGCGAATTACATTATGGAAAAGATGTATCCAAGACAAGACAGGGAGAAGAGAGGCAGGCGATACCCATGAAGTCGGTGGCAAGTCTTCCGTCGGAGAACCTCCCGGTGGCGATATGGTCGGGGAAGCTCAGCCCGTAGGGCGGGAAGTTGCCCTTCAACGGTGTCAGCCAGTAGTTGTTGTTGCCCGGATCGACGGTCGAGTCGCCGAAGACAAAGAGCGCGGGCACGCGGCGGTCCACTCCGTGGCTAGGATGCTCGCCCACGGCAAACCCTGCAACGAAATTCTGCAGCTGGCACGCAGTCAAGATGAGGAAAAGAGGGAGGCCGGCGAGGGAGAATGGAGAGCAACGTCTCTCCATTTCTTCTGTAATTGCAAGACGAGAAAGGCGCCTATGCTGAAGTGATAGCGGGCTCATGGAGAGCCCGGAGTATGTCTTTATACAAACTGCATCTTTACCGACACTTTTATGCCCATGTGTTTCTCTTTCGTAAAAAGAATAGTCATAAGATACTTCAGTCCGTTAGTAATAAGAGACAGATAACTTACCATGGTCCATGGACGTAAAGACTTCTTATTCTTCTTGCCTTCAGGGTCTTGGAGTGCGTTGAGATTTTGGTGGGTATGATATATTCTTCAACTTAAGTGTCACTATACCTCTTTTTACTATCAAAGAAAGTAACACCCACATGATGCCTGCTTTCTATACACCTGCCTACCCAACCGCCGATCCTAATCTCCTCTACACTTGAATAGAATAATGGAAACAAGCAATGAATTTGGGTATAAAAGTCGGAGTAACGTATATATAAAAAGAGTTTCCAGGCTGCCTGTATTGTCTTCTATAAAGATTGGTTGCCCGAAAGTTGTTCAATTTAGTTTGGTGCATAGTTTAGTATTCAACAGTGTATGTTGATCGTTGAACTAACTCAGTTAAGCTCAACTCACAGCTCGTTTCCTTGGTTAAACGAGTGTTTGAGCTTGAACTTTAATTAAAACTCGAGTTAGTGAACAAGTCAAGTTCGAGCTAGGTAAACTCGACTCAATTAAACTTGAAGGCTCGTGTCGGATATAGATCTTAGATCCATATACCATGATGACATGTTTAATCAGCTGAAGACAAATTACAAGTCCAAGTTGACAAGTTAATTGTCGCCATCAATACCATGGTCTATCAAGTCGAATTAGTGCTGCCATATAGAGCTTGTCTCAAGCTCAAGCCAAATAATATATGAGCAGAGTTGAGCTGAAGCTGTCTATCCAACAGATATGACAGCCATGGAGGGAATTCCCTGTTCATGATTCATAATCTCTCTCTCTCTCTCTCTCTCTCTCTCTCTCTCTATATATATATATATATATATATATATATATATATAATGAAGCTTAAACTAAATGTGACATGGTGAGGAGACCATCGCACAAAAATATGAATTGTTAAACACTCTTTATTTAGAAAATTGTTCTTTTGGTATATGTAAAATGTCTTTAAATATATGCATTTTAGTATTGCCCGTCATTGAAGGTTTATTTGTAATCCTTTTTTTTCAAAACATGAGGAGTTGTTTGAATGTTAGGTAGGTTCCTCGTAAATATATGTCAAAGTTGAGCACCTCTCTGTAAAAGAGAGAGAGAGAGAAGGAAGTGAGAAATCCCTGAAATTTACAATATCCACACCAGCGACAGAAAGTTTTATCTTAGCAAAAAACTTCGAAAGTTTACATGATCGACAGAAGTCCCTGAAATTTACAACTTCGAAAATTTACATGATAGACACATTCATGTTATCATTGTACCCTGTAAAAGGTACAACCGATTTTGTTAATATGTTTTTTTATGTGTGTGGGTTCCCACCTCAGTTCAGATTTCCAGTTTCGCCATTGATCCCTCGTGAGCATTTAGATATTAATGTAAAGACGTACGGGAAACAGCAGACATGACGGAAGTTTATGCAGTAGGTGTAATATTGGTCAGATTGCGTTGGTGATGATTGTTTGGGAGTGGCAGCTAGAACGAGTATTTATGCCTTTGCAGAAGGAAGTCAGATCCACCTGTTTGTATTTATACTACAATGTGAATTTGCTAGTTACCACCTCAGAATTGATAGCTCACGAATTAAGAATTTGATAGCTCCTACTTTTAGGTAGTCATGGCAGCTCCTACATTTTAAAATTCATTTCTTCAAGTACCAGCTTCCAAATAGATTCTCGCTGTCGCAGTGATGCACGGTCCAGGATCACAAGAAACAAGGACGTCGCTGCCTGTCAGATTAGAGGAGAAATCCTCGTTGAGATGCCAAGAGCAGGACTGACTGGACACTAGTCATTCAACCAAGCAGACACGAGCTGCAGTGCACCCGAGAGGATTATCTTCGGAAACAAGAATAATTAATCAAAACCTATATAAGAAACTATATGCTAATATATAGGCTTATATTCAGTTGGTTGCCCGATCTTGTATATTTCTTAGTAGCACACTTAAGTAGCAAAGTTAAGGTAGATACTAGGAGTCGTAAACGAAAAATTTTCTTGATAATTTTATATCCCACCTGTTCAAAAATGAAGGAAAAAAGAGAAAAAGAAGCTACCTTGTATCCCCCGAAGAATTATTAAGGCCCAAGCATATCCCCAACAACAATGACTTGTACAAACTAGTAATTGCAGGAAGGAAGAGCCTCCACTACAGAAGCTAATGGGAGGACTGCCAAATATAATGATGCTAAAAATCCTGCAACACCTTTTCTTTTGGAATAAATTGGACAAGTTCATCAATACATTAGTCTGTATATCCTAAATCTGAACTTGCGGGCCTTCCTTAAATTCTGTATCTGCACTGGAAACACTCCAGTTTTTGGTATCATTTTAGTCCCTGCGGTTAATCAAAAGATTACGAATGATCCTGCAGGAACTCGGACAGCATTTCGTGGAAATAGATGCTGCATACTTACTTTTCAGGCTTTGCAGAATCAAGTTGCAATGTGACGGGACCATCATTTACCAAATCAACCTATGGAAAGGTACGAGAACATGAATGGTAAATCATGACACGATACCTATGCACGAGACAATATGACTAAGGAACAGAGACTGTATGACTAATAAATGCAGACAAAATTCGTTAATTACTTCAGAATTTAAAATATGTGAATTACTTCAGAATTTAAAATATGTGAATTACTTCAGAATTTAAATTCAATGACGACGGTAGCGGAAAATTACCTTCATCTTTGCTCCAAATACACCATCTGTGCCAGAAAAGCAAACATGATATGAAATAAGACCACATTAATATGAAAATTAAATGAAGCCTAGCTTAAAAATTATATAGTCACACCAGGGAGACAAGTTTCACTTGTTAAGTCGGTAGACAAGACAATCCCTTTGGAAGCACACACGTCATAACTTCCATTTGGAAGTGGTTTACTGCTATTGGTCCATCGCCATGCTGGAGTTCGAAGTCAGATGGCTTGACCATATTCAGTGCTTCGATCCATCGTCTCTCTCTCTCATGTTCATCTACGAAACATGAAAGAGTGAGTCTGCAGATGCAGTGCAGCCATGCATCTACCCGAAGTCTCATCTAAGTGTCTCTGTGCATCACATAGACATTAGGCAAATCCAAAATTCTGTGACCTATAGCAGGGCCAAAAGGCGCATTATCTCTGCATAAATAAGAAACCTATAGAAACATCACTCCCTTTAGACACCCGCAGATGGAGGCCATAACAAAATCATATTAGGCTTATTAACCTGTTTTTATCCTACTACGGTCCTTCTTCCGGAGAGAACTATAAATTAATTTGTGTTATTAGATAAAACAGAAGCAGTTGCAAGGCTAGTGAAGGATCAAACAAGTAAGCAGAGAAAAGATAGAATGATTCCAGAAAAGAGGTTAGAGTCAGGAGAGGGTGGAGAAGTCCCGTAAAATGATGGGTATCTGAAGAACATCCTTACAGAAGTATGTGTCATGCATCAGTATGGATGAAAAAGGAAAAATGCCAAACAAATAATTATTTACCTTTAACAGAATCAGGAGAATAAGACCTACGAAATCTATCCACTAGAGATGCATAGAAAGTTTCAGCTTTCTGCGGTGGCATAGCCACATGAAAGTCGGGCTTGTTTCCCTTCAGAACACCATACAAAGTAAACTGGCTCACTGAAAAATAATAATAATAATAAAATATAAGAAAGAATTAGATGACAAAAAATAGTGCTTCAGCCATAAACAACAGTGTATGGTGTTGAAGTACCCAAGAGGACGCCACTGTTCCTCTGCATAACCTGCACAGGGAAAGATATCGTTACCTCAAAAGTAGTACTGCAACTTCCTAAGCTAAGAAATTTTGCAGGACTTCCTTCCCGATCCCCATAAACACATACAAACAAATTTCTTACTGGAATAGTTACAGAGGGAAACAAACATGGGATACCAACAAAAATCTAGAACTTTGACCCCATGCTTGCAGGACTTCCAGACCTGATCATCATAAACCCACATTCATGGCCAACCAAATTTTTTAGTGGAATCATTACATGGAAATCGTGACTACTTGCACAGTACCAAAACCGTGTACATGGTAAAGTTTCTAGATTATAAGCTTGATATGGAAGCAACATGGGCAACCAACGAAAATCTCACACTTTGATCCCATGCTTTGCCAGTCTTCTCATTTGGAAAAATCCTCATATTCAACACCTTTCTGCAGCTGCAAGTGTAAATCCTTCAGAGGCTACGCACTAAGAAAAGTTACACTAATTGATCATTCATAATATGAAAAAAATGCGATAGAGAAAGGATATATCCATAATTTATATGTACGCAAAAAATTAATAACATTCCTGACATGAAATATTTTCTGAAACAAGGAACCATGCAGTTAAAACATGTGTATATGTGTCGGATGTTGCAAGTATGTAGCTGTCCGCAGACTTTTGTGGTACAAAGGCCAAATGGCACGTCTTTTGCATTTTTTTACAAGCAGTTTCCTCAATGTATATCACATGCCACAAGGGATCAAACACTTGTAAGAATTCACACTGTAGAAGTTGTGATAGACAAAAAGCATTGCAAGCTGCGTTAATCAAGTATTTTTGGTGCTTAAAATTGGGATGAGAAAGCGGGTATTCTAGCAGTTAAGTTCATAAGATAGTTTATTCACACCCTGTCGACAACGCCTGCATACTATTTTTTCAGATAAGCATACTATATATTCAGATCAGCTCCACCATTGATCATTTTGATGCATCTACATCAATGAAGGGAAACCCTACACAATTAACGAGCCATTACTTCTAGCAAGTAGCAAAGCAAGACGGCGTCAGAGTTCACATTTCATGGCTTGGCATGACCAAATGTTGGAAATCAATGTCTTGGATGATGAGCAGCTGGAAACTTCACGTATCATGCTAACCATTAATAACTGATGCTTCTGAATAAACCCCCAAACCAACATATCCAAGGATCAAGTCGTAGTACAAGTACCACGGAAGCAATTGTCCTCATTAGAAGAAACAATGTGGTAAAGGATCACGATAAAAAAAAAAAGAACAAATTGCGCTTCATAAGCAATGACCTTAGCAAAACGGGAGCTACCAACATCTAAACATGACATCAAACCAGGATCGTGGTTAGGTTTTATAGCTTCCAGTAGTTTTTGAGTCCATAAGAGGAGTTCTTTTGACGCTACAAGGTCCGTAATATCGAAGGCCCTAGCATTTAACTCGTCTTTCCTTTACATTTTTCATTTGAAATGCCAGCAGTTGTTAAATGACATATAGGCCTTCAAAGATATGTCCTAATCGCCTAAAAGAGACAAAGAACAACCGATGAAGAAACTGAATACGAATGCCCCTGGAATGAACTCCAGAGTTCATCATTGACGGATGAGAAACTAAGAAAAGTGTACAATAAGTAGAAAGAAAGACGCGTCGCGAAAATGAAACTGTTTGAAAGCCAGAAGTGGGTAAAGCAGAAAGCGTTGAATTGTGAAAGAACAGAAGGGTTTCTCATACATGTATTCAGCATCCCCCTCGCCATCGTTTTCGTGAATACCCACCAAAACCAGGAGGCCTGGACCGATCTCCGACACCGTTCGACCCTCTACCTGAATCCAGCCAATCACAAATTTTTGGTGAAACTCCATTCTCCTCGTTCATGACTGACAATGGTCAGTTAGAAAGGAAAATGAAAAATGAAGAAGAAGAAGAAATGGGGAGAGAGAAAGAGAGAGAGAAACTGTGACCTCCACCCTGGCAGAAGCAACTCTTTGCACAATGGCTCTCATAGCTGCAGCCTTCCCCCAACTGCAAATGGACTCACCCCAATCGGCTTACCCTCTCATTGACGGAGGAACGGTCCGCACTCGGGTCGGGTCACTGTTTTCCAAGATCGACCTAATTGGGTCTCTTTTAATCTGATTAGGTTCTTACCTCGGACTCGGACCTGTTTTTCAAAATGAAACCTGAATCCAAATAGCAGGAGATCCAAAATTTCCATGCAAGGTTCTTCATCAAAATTTTATGTTAAATCCAAATGTAAATAACCAGGCTCTATTCCATGCATAAATCTGACTAAGCAGATTCATTTGTCCGAAATCCAACTAGCCCCATCTCATTAATTAGCAGTCCTAGCTTTCATCAATCTCATATTCATAAACATCTTAAAGTCATGCACGTTTAACCAATACATTATAGACAATCAAAATATTTTACTTCGGCGTCATATCTTGTTTACGTATGTTTTCTAAAGAACAACAAGGAATACGAGCTAACGGCCAACGAATGTTTTGGCCCTTAATGGCGATTTAGAACACTTCTATATTAAAAATCAAAGAATAAAAATTTGTGTGTTGCATGTTATTAATGTATCAGCTGATACGGACCCATATCAACTGATATTTAAAAGAGTCGATTTTAGGAACCCCCCTTGTTTCATCGCTAATATGAGGACCATGTGCCACTTTTTAGTTGTTTCTCAAAATATTTTGTCAAAATATACACATACAACTAAAACCCATTTTAGTTGTTTCTTAAAATATTTTGTCAAAAATTAGGTAGTGTTTGGATGACACTCCAAAACAAAATTTCGAACCCAAAATAGGTTTTTGGTTTTTTTTTTTTTTTTTGTGAGAGTTTGAATGACATCAAAACCAACTTTTCTCAAAAATTAGTTTTGAAAAATCCTAATTTGCAAAAAAAAAAGTTTTAGTTGTGTCATCTAACAAACAAACTAAATTTCAAAAATCGATTAAAAGCTGAGTTTCACAAAACCAAATTTTTGGAAGCAGCGTTTTATGAGTGTGTGCCCTTAGTCTCAATTAATTGCTACATGCATTTATTTATTTATGTTTATTCATCATTTACTTTTTATATTTGTTGTCAATTCACAAGTTTATCAACTGTTTCTCAATTTCAGGACCCACTCAAATTGCATGTCTGTTGAGATTACTACCCAATTCCTAATATTTTTAGGTGAGCGGAGGAAACTGATAGGGTGGTAAGCGCCGAGGTGGCTCGACGCCTCTCGGCATCATCAGCGTCCTGTCTCCACAGGCTCCTAGGCTGGCCCGTATCAGAAACCCACTAAAACCCCTCCATAAACTATTGTTTCCTTATAATACAAAGTCTGCTTTCCGTACTTAAGGATGTCTCTCTTCTCTTAATACTTCCAAAGTATGTGTCAATAACCTTCCTTTTACAATACAAGAATTGACGCCTATAAAAGTTGAACGAATGGGGCATTGGCTCAACCAGTTACGCCAAACTATATGGTATTTCTTTTGTAATTTTTATTGGTGATGGTTTTGGTGTGCTCAGTCGGCTCAATAATTGTGAGGATGCTCAAATAAAGATCGGACCAAACTCAGCTGCAAAAAGTTAACTGGATCGGCGTTTTCTGTGTTGTTGTTGGCTTTGGCTAAAGAAATTTATATGGAAATAAAGCAAGGGCAGCCCCACAATTGCACAGCTAAGACAACCAAAGATTTCCAGGAAATCAAAGCCAATCTAGCCAGCTAATCGAGTTTAAATAAATCCACAACAGGTTCCAGATTGACTTAATTAATAGGCATGGAAATTGGACCTTTGTCATAGTATAAAGTTAACACAGGCTATGACCAAACAAATTTATAGTTCCAATCATTTATAATTTAGCTTACCCATTAAAATGTGAATTGGGCATATATAAAGACAAAAGTGATAAACATTTCCTATGTATCCTACTCATGCACCTCTCCCTTTCCCACTTCTCTCAAGATAATTTGGCAATTTCTATCTTAAGGTTGGATAAATTTACTTTGCCCTTGCAAAAATATTTCTGGTGAGTTTGACGGAATCCTACCACTTGAATGATAAAATTGCATTAAAACCTGAATGAATTTATGGTTACTTCTAGCATCTACTACTTTTTTACAGTTCAGAAGAATAATGCCTCACAAGCTACTTTTTTACAGTTCAGAAGAATAATACCTCACAAGAATCAAATTAACGATCAGGTTCTCGCCAACTTGCCAGCCTGACTAGCTATACTACACTCTTCGAAAAAACTATTATAAAAGACCAAAGAGACATAATTAAAAAGGAAAAGATTAAGACAATATTATTGAAGAAATGAGCTAAAATATGATGTTCAACGAGTAAACTATTATAAAATACCAAAGAGACATAATTAAAAAGGAAAAGATTAAGACGATATTATTGAAGAAATGAGCTAAAATATGATGTTCAACCATCATAATAACTTTGAATCCTCTCTACCATTAGTTTTCTTCCCCAAGTTGGAGCTACGCAGCAGCCTCAATGAAAAAAATATTATATGTCAATTGACGCATTCCTAGTATCAATCTCGTGGACTTCCAATTTAGAAATGTATGACACCCCAGACCAGAGGCAGAGGGGGTGGGCAAATTGCCCACACAGGCCAGTAAAAAGTGTAGTAAAAAGTGTAGCAGTTTTTTACATTAAGATGCCTCAAAAATTTAAAATTATATAATTAATGTTCTTTACCCAAAATTATCTCGTTCCACCCGACCTAGACCTTTGTAATGACCTTGCTTCTTTATCGCATGAGAATTTGCAGATCACTTCTTGAATCTTTCCTTCACATATATAATTCTTGCTGCTCCATCTCCATGATCCCTTTCTTCTCCCTCTGATACAGCTAGTACAAGTGCAGGAAGAAATCAAGGACGATGGATTTCTGCAACAACTTTTCCACTGTCTCAGCCGTCTGCATCGCGCTAATGTCCTTTGGCTTCTTCGTACGCGTTTCCCACCAACTCTCCGTCGATTTCTACTCCACGTCCTGTCCACAACTGGAGCAGCTAGTCTTCTCCGTCACGTCGCAACGGTTCAAGGAAGCTCCGGTCTCCGCGCCTTCAACCATTCGGCTCTTCTTCCACGACTGCTTCGTAGAGGTGAAGATGATGGTCTCCACAACCAACATGTCTTTAAATACTTTTACGAATTTTGCAGGCCATTCTCTCTCGTTTCCTTTCCAATTCCTCCATGCGGCGGTTGATCCCTTCGTTGCAGGGCTGCGATGCGTCGATTCTGATAACTGGCCCTGGCTCGGAGAGAGAGGCTCTCGACAACGAGTATCTGGCGGCGGAGGCGTTCGAGAGCGTCGGCACGGCGAAGGCGGTGGTGGAGTCCAAGTGCCCGGGAGTCGTCTCCTGTGCTGACATTCTCGCCATTGCTGCCAGAGACTTCGTTTTTCTGGTACCGGAATCTCGACACCTATCCCTTGCTTTCCATTTTATATTCTATTTCCTGCTTTTGAGATGAAGCTTTGGTAAACTTCCATCCTGTTTTGGCGTCGTTGCCATCGTCGCCTTGCAGGAACTGAAAAACGATTCCTGAGGTAAAGTGTGAACAGGAAATGAATGCCACAGTAGAAAAAATGTCACAACAACATAAATTATTGGGTTTATAGGAGATGGGGAAAATAAAATAGAGAAGGGAAAGCGGGTTGCTTGGTGGGTATGTTGCTTTTTCCACTTACAACAATCAAAGGGGATGAAATTTTTGTTCTGATGTATTCTTCTGGATTCTACTTCACTTCAAAATGAAGGTAAAAGTTTTCCTGTAAATGCATAAAAAACAAAAAACTTTTGACCGGCCTGGTGAATTCTTCTCTCTGCCTCCTGAGTATGGGATAAGTTCTTTCTGAACCAGATGTGGTAACTGCAAGATAAAAGTACATACGACTGGAGAAGATTGTACCAAAAACAGTAGCTTAAAAGGCCATGGTTGAAGCAGGTAAAAACTAAAAAGTGAGAATATTGTACTTCTCTACGTATGTGCGTGTGTGTGTGTGTGTTTATGTAAGGATTCTGATTCTCTATGCGTGCGTGTGTGTGTTTTGTGAGCATGCATGCGTGCAAGCTAAATGCGTATGTTCAATGTAGGCTGGTGGTCCAAAATATACAGTGAAGAAAGGAAGAAGAGACGGGAGAGCCTCCCTTGCGTCCAACGTGAAGAACAACCTACCTCGTTCTAATTCAACAGTGGATGACCTCCTCAAGTTGTTCGCTAGCAAAGGGCTCAACAAGACGGACCTAGTTGCACTCTCCGGGGCTCACACGATTGGATTCGCACACTGTAGACAGTTTGCAGCAAGGCTCTACAACTACAACCACACCAACCGGTCGGACCCACTGATCGAACCCAGGCTCCTCAAGGCTCTCCAGATGTTGTGCCCTCGGACCGGCGGCAACGCCAACGTGGTCGCGCCCTGTGACGTTGTGACACCTTTCAATTTCGACAACGTGTACTACAAGAATTTAGAGGCAAACATGAGCCTATTGGCAAGCGACCAAGCACTCTTCCTGGACCCAAGGACTAGAGGGCTCGTCCGGATGCTGGGGAAGCATATGGGTACATTCTTTGATGCTTTCTCACAGGCCATGGATAAGATGGGAAGCATAGGAATTAAATTGGGAAACGAAGGAGAGATTAGGAGGGACTGCAGTAGACATAACTAATCATGGACGGATTCTTAATGTTAAGAATTTGTACTCATTTGACTTTATTTTTGTTTATGGTGACTTTGAATCTTTTGTATGCCAGCCTAAGTATATATCATATGCTATTTTTTTGTCCTATTTCAGCTTTTAAGGGTAGTCATCGATATGTCATAAAATAAATAAATGGGTTTCACCTCAGAAGCTTGTTTACAATGATTGAGCAAAAGAAAGGACGGATTTGCTCAATGCATACTTATATTGCCTACATGTACTGATTGAATGAATATAGAAAGAACACTTGGAATCTTTTAGTGCTTTTAAGCTTGTGGCCTGGTTATGTACAATGTTTTGTTAGCCGTAGTACTTAGTCGATCGGTAGGCATATCTTAGGTCGAGGGCCTGATTGCAGCCTTGTTCCATTCCTTTTGGGCTCAAGGTTTTAGGAAGTAGTAGTTGTTTGAAGAGAGTGATTGTGTGTGCGCACATAACAAACATATGCTACAAGGGAAAATGTGACATTTTAGAAATTATTGAAAAAAATGTTTTTTTAGGTTTTTTTTAGTTTTTTTTTTAATTTTCTTTTTTGTCTTCACAAAAAGTTTTTTTATTAAACAAGAACATTTTTATCATTAACCATATTAGTGCATGAATTTTTTAATGTGTGCATCAGTATGGCATATATAACCAGCTTTGTTGCTTAAATAGTCGGCGATCATAATTCGATGAAGATCCTAATGATAGGAGATACATATATATAGAGAGAGAAAAAAAGTAGTAGATCTTATGTTTTAGACTTTGATAAAAACCATCTATTTGATCATTGATTCCAAAGAGATCATATGGTGGATATATAAGTCAAGCTGCTTTTTGCAAAAACTCTAAAAACCCTTCAAAGAAGGAGAGAGAAAAAAAATAATTGAGTTTCCTCAAATAAAACTCATTTATCTTTTTGAAGGGTATTTATTATTTTTGAAAAAACAATTTGACTTCTATATTTAAATCTTTATCTCTACCATTTGATTCTCCAGGAGCATAGCATAGTTGGTCAGATTGATAGGCCTGTATAGTTCTGAGGTTCAATTCTTATTGGTGTCGGTTTAATTCTCATTGGTGTTATTCCTTTAGATCAAACAATAAATGCACAACACTTTAGTTGATAGATGTATAGATGTATGATTTTACAACCTGAAAGCAATCTCTTAAAGGGGTACTAGTACTCATCACAATCAAGCTATGAAAGGGGTACTAGTATTCTCACCAAGTTGCTGTGTATATATATATATTATTTATCAGTTGTAACAATGCACGGTATAAAATCGAACTACTGATTGTGATACACTGATTTAGAAGTCTACAAAGCCATTGATTACATCAACTATGGCTCGTAGAGCAGTATCTTCTTTAGTTCTTATAACACGCTGCTCTCCTTCACCACAACAGTTTATTAGCAGCAAAATCAGAATGGTTCAATTGGAAACAGAAAATGTGTATGATGGAAAGCAATATATATGAGTTCAACGTGATTGCTTGAGAGGGTAGGATGCATCCATGGCGATGCCGCACAATCCTTTCTTGTCGACAGCATCACGTTTCATCCTGATATACCCATTCTCCCCCCACCCCTTCCCCCACGAGTTCTTCACCGTCCAGTACTTCCTCCCTCCTTTCTCTCCGTACCCGACGACCGTGACGCCATGGTTAAGATCGTTTCCACAGGGCCCAGCGAACACGCCCGCCGAGTAGAACTGGAAGAAGATTCCGCTGGCATCGATGGCTACCGACACGGGCTGGTCCGCGACGGCGCTCTGCAATGCGGTCTGGTTGCCGGACGGGACGGTCGCGTAGCCGGTTATGGTTGCCGCGACGTCGGAGGCTTTGTCCAGGTTGCACGTTCCGCCGGCGCCGTGGTAAGGGTACTCGGCTTCCTCGGCGAGCCCCCCGGAGTCCTGGACGTAGCGGAAGGCGGCTTCCATGTATCCTCCCTTGCAACCCTTGTTGTCGCCCTCGACGTCGCAGTCCACGAGTTGCTGCTCGGAGAGGGAGAGGAGGTTCCCCGTCCTGATCTTGGTGATGCCCTCTATTGCTGCCACCGCCGAGAAGGCCCAGCAGCTTCCTGCACAGAAACAACAGTTAAAGTTTCCCTCTGTGTTGCCTTAATTGAGATCACACTTAACGGAAAATCAAAAACCAATTTAGACTTTCAATATACAACATCAGAAATATTTTCTTATCATTGTTTTGTTCTCTTCGTAGAAAAGTTAGGAATATACAATTCCTTACCAGATTATTCCATGAGAGGTGCAATTCAGAATCAACAGGTTCACCACTTCTAAGTACTCTAAGCAGCTGAGTAAATTTCTTGTTGGTATTTTAATATAGATGAGTTTCTAGCCTCTTCTCTCGACGCCAAAGAGAATTTATAGTTTGTTAAATCATATTTAAACATCTGTAAAGATTTGTTCGAGTAAGAGAGAGAGAGACCGCATTGGCCCTGGTTCTTGACCGGCGTAACGGCGCCTCCATCCCTCCAATCAACACTGTTAGGCAGCGGTGCGTTTGCATTACTAAAACCGGTTGTCTCTCGCCGGTGATAATGGCACCTCGTAGCGGGTGGCCGCCGGTAACCCAAATGGGTCGACTTGAACTCCTGGTGGGTCATGTCTGCAAACTGGTTTTCCCTCAAACTGTATGAAAGGTTCCGGCCATTGACGGAATCGATCAACCTGACGTTGTCCCTGTAGATTCTAAAGCGCTTCTCCTTCTCGTGGGCATCCTTGTATGTCCGATTGTACCTCTCAATCCAGCCCTCGAACCTCCCCAGCAGGTGGACGCCGCTGCTCGTGGCTCGAGGGACCAAGCCGGAGCTCGTCAGGACGATGACCAAGGCTGCGAAGCAGAGCCTGCAGGCCATGGGAGGTAAGGTATTTGCCATGTCCAGCATGTCCTTGGATTCAAACAAGTTTGCCTTTTAAATATTGTGCACAGTATGATCAGAACACGGGATTGGGGCATGCAAAAGTTAGTTGCCTTTAAATTAGCATGATCAATGTGCGTACACGTCTTCGTTTATATTAGCACAACTAATGGAATTGTGGAACTTGTGGAAGAGAAGGACATGGCGAGGAGAAACCCCTTGTGGAGAAGGAGAACTATCTCACTTCTTATGTATGAGAGGGACTCTAAATGCTCATTTGTTAATAAACTGAAACTATTAAACAAACATTGAATTTTGCTTCCAAATTCAGAAAACTGAAACCTGAAATTTTGATCCTATCTTAAGAAATATGATCTTATAATTTTCATCATTGAATCAAGATTCCAAACTATCAAAAGCTTCCTAAACGTGAGCCTAACTTCTTCAGAAGAGGTTTACTCGAGAGATCAATCAGTGAAAAGGTTTATATGATCGCCTTTTGGTTTGACCCATGGATAAAAAATAAACGCACACTGGAAACGTTACTTAGAAATTTCCGAAGGTTTTTGAGGTTTTCCTTGAAGAATAATCTTGGGATTCTACTGATGCTGACACCTTTCTTAATATATGTAAGGCTTTGGACACAAGAGTTTTCATTTTGTTTGCAATAATAGGAAAAACTCAACAGCACCAATGGAGTACTTGTGAAATAGTTCAGTTCATTTGAAATTTAGCAACAACATGTTATTTTAAAGACCTCCAAGTGCTTTCATAACTTCCTAATATACTATATATATAAGTTTGCGTCAAATTTGCATCCCCCTCCTCTCTCCTTCCAATTTCAAATCCACACTTTTTACATTAAAGTATGGATTTGAAATTTACGTTGGGGGATAGATGCTGAAATCCATAGTTTGATACAATAGTGGCTTTCAGTTATCATGGATTTGAGATTTCTTTGGATCCGAGATCTGTGGGAATCAAACACAACCTAAGAGTTTTCAAAAACAAAATAGCTTAATGCCCTAGGCACCTTTCTAGAGCAGCCATAACTTTGTTTTTCTAAATTGGGGAGAATGTCTCTCATGAGCATATGTGAACTTTGCAATAAAGAAGAACATAAGTGGCATCTTCTTGTGGGGTACCAATTGGAAGAAGAAGTTGGGCATTCTCCTTTCTTTGCACAAGATCTGATCTTACTGCTGAATTCAAGATTAGACTACTTGCAAGTTAAAGATAAGCAAGTCAATGAAATCTGGTTGGTTCTGTTCTAGGGATAGAGACATGAAAACTTCATAACTTAATTTATCATGAATAAACCCAAGCAAGAATACCACTCAACTAGTTGAGCCAATAGTTGGTAGGCGGCTAGTCATTGGTTCAAGTCTCATGTGTGTCCACTCTTCGCAAAAGCTGACATATGTCAGGATTAGGGTGAGAGAATGGCTTTGTTGGTTGTAGTTTTCCCCATGGGCTCTTATTCTATAGCTTAGAGAAAGAAGTACTAAGGAACACTCTGACGTCGAAAGCAAATTTCATAGAGATGCAAGCATTAGAATAGACAAAGGAACAATGTGACACAAAGAGGAAAGGCAAAAAAAAAAAAAGCCCAAGTCTCTTGATTGGTGCTACACATATATATCATATTGAAATTAAGTTTTTTTTTTTTTTTTTCAAATGGAAGTAATCTTGGACCAGGAAGTCTTACAAGAACAATATTGTGAAAAGGCAAGACCAACACAGTAGTAAGTTTGGACCTTATGAGTGCCTTTTTTTATTTTTCCTTATTACAACATTTTCAATTTCTACTAAGTTAGATTAGTTAAATAGATAATAATCAAATCACGCCTTCAAAAAGGTTGAAGTTTATGAAAAGTTCAATTGATCGACAAATAGTTGGCGGATTGGCTGCCCATTTGATTCAATTTTTATAATGCACAAGCCAAACCGAAAAGAAGGTTAGAGCAAGCCAAAACTTAGGGCATCACTTAAAATGGTGGACTTGAGGAAAGCCAGAATTTTGTTCAAAAAAAAGTAGCTTTGGAAAGACTCGAGCATTCGTCCCGTTTCCCCATTGTTAAGGACTAAAGGGTCGTCGACTCATCGTCACACAACCCACTGGTTACATTTGTTCGGCTACCTCGTTCTCCCTCCCTCTCTCCCTCTCTCTATCTCGCTCTCGAAACCCACGACTAAAACCCTTTTCCCCTTTCTTCCTCCAAATCTCTCCTCCGCAAGGTCCTCCTCTGCCTCCCTCCTCAAGCAGCAGCATACCATCTATCGTCTTCTCTTCTCTCATTAGCGGGCGTTCATTCCTTTCAATCTCCATTTTTAGGGCTTCATGGGGTCAAACGACGAGCAGAGCGATATCGACAGGCTCTACGAATTCGGTGAACGGCTCAACGAAGCCAAGGACAAATCCACCGTAATAACAGGCTCTCTCTCTCTCTCTCCCTCTCTCTATAGGGGTTCGGTATCTAGTTAGGGTTTTTGGTGGGTGGTGGTGATTAGTAAATGGTAAACGTTATGCTTCTGTTGCAGCATGTGAGTGATTACAAAGGGATAATTGAGGCGGCAAAGGGCAGCCAGAAGGCGAAGCAGCTGGCAGCTCAGCTTATTCCAAGGTTCTACAAGTACTTCCCGAGCCTTGCGACGGAAGCAATGAATGCCCATTTCGATCTGTGCGAGGAAGAGGAGTTGGGGGTGAGTTCTTCTCTTTTGCCTGTTTCTTCTTCTCCCTTTTGATAAAAACGTCCCAGGAGGTTTTATGGAGTGGATGGTGGGAGGAATTGATGGCCTGGTACCAACATGGAAACCGTCAGAGGGGTTGGGTTTCCTGCTTGGAGGAGCCGTTCCTTTTATGCGTTCTCTGCGTCCTTCCGGTTAGGGCGGGGCAATGTAGCGTTGGACAAGTGCTAGTGAAGTGGTCTTTTTCAAGGATTGAAGAAGAGAGGCTGGTTATGTGAAATGGGAACGATTTGGCAGGGAGATTAGATCGACTCTGTAAACAGTTGTGGCTTCTTGGGTGCATGGAGGAACGGGTGAAGGGTAACCATGACTAAAGCATTTTCAGCTATTATGTGTAGGCGTCATCTCAAGTTCAGCAAGAGCATTACCTTCGAATTTTAGTTTCACCGCTTTGCTCAGAACCCTGCCGGTGATAAACCGGAGGAAAGGGAAGGTTTCCTTCAATGTGTTAGATCCCAGAAACATGGAAGAGAGATTGGAGAATAGGCTTTTATGACTGATAAAGAATCAAACTTATTTAAAAAGTTCCACAAAACTATACGAGAACTGCTCCTCTTTAGTCAGATGGCTGCTGTAGTTCTGGATTAATGATTTTTTACATCATTGTGCATTTACGGGCAGCATGGAAGCAAGCTGTTCACAACATACTTTCTTCATCTCTGCATAGGGTTGAGAAGCATGCCAGTTTCTCCAGGCCAATGGAGTTTTGATGGTTTCCGTTCTCTAGCCAGGGGAAGAAGTGCGCTTGTTTGCTATCCATGAACTCCGTGAATCCTATTTTCTTATTGGTCAGATTCCAGTTTTTGCTCGGAAGGAATTAGTTTTGTTGAATCTGCAGTTGTGCTGCATCTGATATGTATGTTAAATGTTGCCAACTGGTTCAAAGTTGTTTCTACTCTCTATGAGTTCGAGGAGAATAGTGTATATCTATTATAATTTAGATTCCAGGGAAAGGTTTTGTGTCATTTCCTTCTCTATGTTTGCTTTGCCACGAACGGGGTGAAAAGCTGTCTATTCGCGTATCTGATTATGTTCTGATGCTACCAGTGTGAATGCAGTGTTTACTCTTGATAGTAAACTGTTTTTAAGTTTTCCTATGGATGCAGATAAGAGTACAGGCAATTCGTGCTCTTCCTCTTTTTGGTAAGGATTCGTCAGAGTATGTCGCTAAAATTGTGGATGTCCTCGGGCAACTCCTCGTAGCTGGTAACTACCTTCATACGTTAAACAAATTTCCAACTAAGAATATTGCTTGTTAGCTTTGATGATTAATTTGCTATTTTGATGCATCTAGAGGAAAATCTGGAGCGAGATGCCGTGCAAAAATCTATTTTGTCATTGTTAAGGCAGGACACTAAAGGTAAGCTATTTATTTCAGAAAATATATTGCGCATACTATTGCTGTTTGCAACCTCATGATTTCATTCCAATAATTGAATCAAAATAATTGTATTTAATATATTCTTGATGTATAATGTATAAATTTTTTCTTCTACGAAGGTTGCTGTTTAGTTTATATAGACCCCATAGGAAAAGTTATAGTACCTCCTGTTATCATCATGGAGGCAGAAGTCAATGTTCACTTTCTTCAGGAGAGGAACTCAGTGGGCTTTCCAGAACCACTCCTACTACCTGAACGTGCTTTTGTTAAGTTTGTTTTTCCTTTTCTTAGGCCTGGTCTTCTGTGGTGCCTATTCACTCTCTTCTCCTACAAACAGCCCCTTCTGAGCCATCTCTCTAGTATCTTGTTGAGAGTTGCCACTACTTGATGGGGACCTTGTTGAAGTAGTATTCACTCATATACTAAGATTTGGTGGCCATTACAAAGAGGAAAATTATAGGATATGCTTATGGAATGAGGACAGTATTGGTTTTAAACTTTTAAGTAATATTCTCCAACATACTCAGGTGATGCCGATTGCCGGTTCTGTTCAGAAACCATTTTGAATGCAAGTGAAAGCTAAACAGGAAACGAAATTCTTAGATATCTACAGAGCCTTTTGATGTAATCTGATCTCCAACTCGACAACCATCATGAAGAATATTATGAGAAATGATATGTAGCATCCAAGCTATATGATCAGCCAAGAAGGGGCTCAGTCATGTCTAGGATCCTACAGAGGCAGCAATTAGCAAGTGGTAAATATTGGATGGGTCAATGCCGTGTGAGCTATATAATTTGAGCTTGCTTGAAAAGAGCAAAATTGATGTTTGAAGGTCATGATTACAATGATATTTGGACTGTTTGGTAAATAATACTATTAAATTTGGTAAGATGTAACTTGGCTTTGAGGGAAGTAGTTTTTCCAAAACTTCAGCATTGATTGATTTATTTTTCTTTTTTTCTTCTCCATGAAATATTTGTAGGTTGACAAATAGCTACACAGCTTAGTTATTTTTTAAATGGATCACGGTTCTTATATAACATTTAGTTGTAGAAAACTAGGCAAAACTGCAAAAATTTAATTTATCTAGGTGGAACACTGCCTTTCTAGTTTCCTTGAAGAAACTTGTCTCAGTTATTTCTGTTTTGTTCATTGTTTGGTATTAAGTATTGCTCTAGAAAGGATGAGGCTTCATATTATATCTCGATGAAAGATTCAAGTTTAAAATATTTCTGCTGAGTGCTGGCTGTTTGATGAATGTCTTGAACTTATATCATGTATGCAAACAAACTTTTGCTTTGTTAATGTCGTGCAGCCTCAAGATGGTTCTTTCCTTTTCTCATGGCCAAATTCTGATGGCAACATCAGTATTATCTAGATTAGGTACTACATGAGTTGGGTTTGTTCGGGTATGAACTGTGGTGCTACTTGACATTACACAGGAAGTGTGGTTATGACAACTTTTTACCTCTGCATTCTTTTTTTTAATGGAGTTGCTTCTGAGCTACACTGATGATCATGAGATTAAGGATTATCTTTTTTTATGGCTTTTAATATTTTCATGATCTTGTTCTTCCCATTTTTGATATTTTTTGGGATTAATTCTCAGTTCTTAGCTTTCATTATACAACATTCTCGTTTGATGGAATGGTTCATAATTGAAGGGAGTGTTGATTTTCAACTTTTTTTTTGCATGTGATATCCATGGTTACCTTTATTTATGGTGCTTCTGCTGTGCAATGTGCTGGAAAATTGGTTGGGACTGCAGAAACTTTGACAGCACTTTTTAAACATATTGAAGGAAGTGATGAGAATGTCCGTGAAAAGGTTCTGGCTTTTGTAAGAGATAAGGTGGGGAAGTTAAAAGTTGTTTGGGTCATATCCTTCTCTTTGTTATTTGGCTCCCATTATCTGATGTTGGTGCTTGCTTTTTAGGTATTCCCTCTTAAATCTGAGCTCTTGAAGCCTCAGGAGCAAATGGAGAGACATGTTACTGACTTGGTGAAGAAGGTAATTCATTGACCATGTTGCTGAGAAGATGAAAGTGGGATTTAAGTCTTTAACTAAGGCTTCATTTCTGTTTGTGGTCTGCATCTTCTTTCCGTAGGCAAGAATAAAGCACATCTTTGTCAATTTCCTTCGTGGATCGTTGCAGTTGGAATAAAATATTTTGATATTTTCTCTTTGTTTGTCTTATCATAATTAGTTTGTGGTCACCATACGAACTCATTTATTGTGCTCTACATTTGCTCAAAATGGATGATCCTTTTACTTAGGGTCCAGGGATGACTGGTTTTATCACTTTATCAGCCAATCTAGTATTTTAGACCCATGAGATGCATTGCTTGCCACAATGACGATGCAGTTCGTATTCCATAGTAGGTGGAGAGGACATCAAGAGGTTTCAGCAATGGACACAATGACTGTCCTCCTTTTATGTTCTTTCTCTATTTATAGAATAAGATAAAGTTCAGTATCATTGGGGAGTCAAAAGGAAAATTTTTGTTGATCTATACTTCCTGTTTTTCTTCTCTGACAAAATGTCATTTTTCTTGTTGAAGTGCTTGCAAGATGTGACAGGTGCAGAGTTCAAAATGTTTATGGACTTCCTGAAGAGTTTAAATATATTTGGAGAGAAAGCCCCTCCTGAGCGTGTCCAGGAACTTATTGAAATTATTGAAGGGCAAGCCGACTTAGATGCCCAATTTAATGTAAGTTTTTGTGTCCGTGTTTCTTGTAATTTTGTGTTATCTTTATCATTTTTTTTTCTATTGTTGTGTTCATGTGGTCTTCTTCAGTATGCTGTGTAATTTGAGATATGAACCAAGCTTCTCAAGCAGAGTCAGAAAAGGGACCCACAGCACAACATACACACACACACATGCACACAAACCAATAGTTTCTTTTGATTGTTTTCAATATCAGTTACAATTTGATGATTTATGTTTCAAGTTTTGTTGGTTTCAGGTTTCAGATAATGATCATATTGATAGGCTAATGTCATGCCTGTACATGGCTCTTCCATTCTACATGGTATGCTCTTCTTATGCCAGTACGGAATCTTTTTTACGTGTAAGTATACATGTTTCAAGGGCTAAAAATTTACTTGTAACTTCTTTTTCCTCAGAGAGGTGCATCAAACAGCAAGTTTTTGATTTATCTAAACAAACACATTCTCCCCGTCTTCGATAAGGTAAATTCATTAGTTTTCCATCAATAGTATACTATTGGCTTTTAGTTTAAAGCTCCCACTTTCTGCTGACTTCATTATTTCATCGGGAGGGTATATGTGCCATAGTCAAACTCTCATAAGATAAGTTGCCATTCTGAAACATGAATGTTTGATCGTTAGCAGTTATTATTTTCAACTTTTTGTAACTACTTCCCTCTTTCTTGTACCTCTTGTCTATGGCTTGGTGTATGATTAGTCTAAACATTTGGTGCAATATGGATAAGATGGTTCCATAAAGGGCATCATGAACATGAAAATGATTAAGAAAGGAAATTCAAAACTTGGCCACCAAACAACAACCATAAAGATCACATATTTGGCGCTGCTAAATTTTTATTATCTAAAGTTCCTTGTTTTGGGCTTTGCTTTTTGCATATCTGTCTATGAATAATAGAAGAACTATTAACAGGTTTGCATTTAACAAGTCATAATCTATTCTGGCAATACATTTTATATTAACGTGTCCCTTCTCTATGTTTTTGTTTGGAATCTCTTGCTGGTTTATTGATTGTCGAACATTCCTTCCAACTTCAAGTTAATGTTCCACTAACTTGCAAATCTGGCTTCCCAAGTTGATGTCCCACTAACTTGCAAATCTGGCTTCCCAAGTTGATGTCCCACTAACTTGCAATTCTTGCTTCTACGCAGTGTTATCCGTATCGTATGATACGTATCGTATAGGTCAAGAAGACCTATACGATACAGGTATAATTTGCGATACGCGTGCGTATCGCACACGTATCGCACGATACGTGCGATACACCCCCGTTTGCATCTTCTTTTAAAACATACGTTCCTCTCTCTCTCTTTTCTTGTTTCTAAACATTGCAAGAGACGTGGGAGTGGGAGATTTTCTCCATTTGCGTCAAGATTTGCCGGTGAAGAAGCTTTATTTCTCGTTGTGCGAAGTCTCGGGACGGACAGAAGCTTGCACAAAGAGGGTTTTTGAAAACTATGTCAATATGTTTTGAGTTTTGACTTCTGAACTTATGAATTGTGATGTAATTGAATACTCTTAGGCTGCTTAGTATGTTATTTTGATTTTTGAATGTTTGATTTCTTATTTTGGAATGTGTTATTCTTAATAGTTCATACTTCATATACATGAATGATGAATGTTCCTTTA
>JAANDH010000159.1:123818-236891 GCA_011799765.1 Nymphaea thermarum | reverse complement strand
CTATTTTTTAATATTTTTTTACAAATTAAAAAATTAATTTTACGATACGTTACGATACATTTACGATACGTTACGATACGGTGTATAGGTCAGCCCGACCGATACACGATACGATACGGCAGTGATAACATTGCTTCTACGGTTTGGAATCTCTTTATGTGCATTTATTTGTGCCTCTTTATGTATATGGTTGCACCATAGTCACACATATTGTTTTCACATTTTAAACAGCGAGGTTTTTTTCGGGTATAATATGGCGAGCTTGAAATCAACAGGAAAAATACAGTAATTTTTTGAAATATTTAAAGAATTCTTAAAAATTAGAGAAAAAAATAAATGAGAAACTAATAAGATGATGTGAAAAAATAAGTAGATAAGCAATAAATAAAAATTAGAAAATGGAAACAAGCAGTTTGAAATTGCAAAAACATGAACAAAACACCTAAAATGAAAAAGGGAAAAAACATGGAAAAACCCTTTTTTTTTGTTTGGATGCAAATTTTTTGTTGTTTTATTTGGAATGCGTTAATTTTGAAAAAAGAACTATGGTTTGCATACATATTCTGCCTTGTCAAGCCATATGGTTTCTGGATCCTGGGCACCCCTCACCTTATCTATTGGATAACCAAAGTGTTTATATGTGAAGACTGAACAGCACAAAAATATTTAGATGATTTGTGTTCATATTAGCTTAAACTTGGTTCTAGTTGTTTCCATACTTTGTGTCATGTCCTGGTCTATATGATGTGTCACATTGTGTTCTCTACTTTGCTCTTCATCTATTGTGAATGTATTTTGTAATAAAATAGTTTTTGTTGCAATTTCGCTCCATATTGAAGCATGTATTGATCTCTGAATTATTTGGTACTATTTTATGGGTTGTTCAATTCTGTCACTTAAGCCTTTGAGGATGTTTGGTTCCTGTTCCTGGCAAGCATGGAACAGGGAGACCCACTTCTCCTGCTTGTGCATCCCATACAGACCAGAAGTTCAACTGCAATGTTGTTGAGCAAGGCGAAATGATACTCGCAATAAATGTGGCCGAATGCTGGAATTGTTTCAACTGAACATTCCTCTGTGCTTTCTGCCATCCTGTGTTTGAATGCAAAATTGCAAATGCTGTCTCAACCTTATTGTTACTACAGAACGCTGTGTTCTGTGGCATCAATGTACTCTTTGCTCTTGTCGAGTTATCTTGACCCAAATTCTTGGCCTTACGGTCCTTTTTCTCATTTATGGTGTTTTATTTCCTTCTCAGCTTCCAGAAGAAAGAAAACAGGATTTGCTCAAGAGTGTTGCTGAAGCCTCACCCTATACAACACCACAGGATGCACGGCATCTTCTGCCATCTGTACTCAACCTATTAAAGGTGTTCACAGATTGCCTTATCTGATTTTATTTAATATTGATGGAACTTAGGCTTTTCTTTCTCTGAACTTGACGTTTCCTGTGAGTTATGTATTCAGAGTTCAACATGCTCACAGTTGCCAGCCTTTGTCTAACTGATGTATTCATTTCTTTTCAGACGTATATGCCTCGCAGAAAAACTGGTGAAGAAATGAACTTTACATATGTTGAATGTCTACTTTATACATTTCATCATCTTGCTCATAAGGTGTGGACTCTTTAGATCATGGTGCTGATGTTATTTCCAATATCTTGTCTAATTGTTGCCTTTGTTTTTCCTAATTGGACGAGTTTTTAATCATTATCATGCAGACACCTAATTCAACAAATAGTCTTTGTGGCTATAAGATAGTGACTGGCCAGCCATCGGACAGGCTTGGTGAGGATTTTTCAGATATTAACAAGGACTTCATGGAAAGGTGAGGAATCTAAAGTTACAAACATGCTTTTTTTTTTTCCTTCATTTGCAACGTTTGTATGAAGTTCCTAGTTATTTTGATTAGTAGTTTTGAGTCTTTTGACATCTCACATTGTTGAAGAAATATCCTGCCAAATGAATACATAGAGATTGTGGCATGTCAGGCAAGGTTGCTTCATTGTAATTGATTGAATAGCTATCGACTGTAGTCAGGTGGCCTGATCTTGTTCAATTTCAAATTTCCACCTTGGGGTGGTTGATGAGAAAGTTCTTGGAATTCATTCTTGACATTCTTGGTGGTAATTCAGGTTCCTGTTCTTGATCTTTGGTCTGGTGATATTTAAACTTTTTATTTCTGATCTTTCCTCTGGGAGCTTTCATCTTTATCAGTTTATGTTTCTAAAAGTTGTTATCCAACCGACATTCCTGATACATTCCTGTTGAAAATTGAAATGAACTTACATGCTCTTTACTGAAGAGATGGTGATGTTAGTCTAACTGATGAAGCTTGAAGGATTTAAAGTAATCATTTAGAGTTGAAGCAGCCCCCTCTGTGGCAATTTTTTTTGTACAAATATTATTGATTGAATAGTGGATAATATTGAACATGTCACAGAAAGCATCATGAATTGGCTATCAGGTTGTCTAGTAGCTTCTATTAACAAATTCTTGTAGGAAAAACTTTTTGATATAAAATTGCGTCTTTTCTTTTCAAAACTTGAAGAGCTATCAATTTCCTAGTGAATTTAGTTTGAGAAGTCGTATTTTGCAATTTGCATCAAGTTTTAAATTTTAGTGGTCTGTCCTTGAATATGGAGCTTTTGGAGTTTATTTCAATGTCATTCCAACCAGAAGGTGCTTGACTGGTAATTCAACCATAAAGCACTTGCCAAACAAACTTTATAAGTTAGTATGCAGTCAAACCGTGAAATTGTGGTGTCTCTACGAGTCTACACACGCACACACACACACACACATATATATATGTCATATACATATATATTATAGAGAGAGAGACTCAAAAATGTCCCTGATTTTTTTTAGAACTTCATCAATGTTTTTGTGAGAAAATTAGTAGAAAAAAACTTATTTTTTCATAATTTTTTCTATTATTTTTTCATAAAATATAGTTTCTGAAATTTCTCAAATTTTCACAAAAAAGAAAAACTTTCCATTTAATAGCTAAAGAAAAGATCCCCATTAAAACCTGAGAAAAATATTTATGATAGTGGTTACAAGTTAGAATCTTACTTTCTTGATCTATTAAGGGCAAAATGGTTCTAAAGGGCAATATGGATGAGCGGCCGATGAGATGAACTCATGTCCTTTACCGACCTTCTTGTGTAAAGGCGCATATGATAGTTCTTCAAATAAAGCCTTTATATTTAAAGTTTAACTCATAATTACCTGAGATTTCTTTCTAAAGAGGAATATTGCTTTAATGAAGCACATTTCTAAAAGTCAGAAGCTTGACACTTCCCACTACCAGACATTTCTTTCTAAAGAGGATGTTTCCGAGAAGCACATTTCTGAAACTCAGAAGCTTGACACTTCCCACTACCAGACATTTGTTGGTTGCGCTTTCACATTCTTGAGCATTCATGCCATCCATATCTTAATTCTCTTTCATGTTTGATTTTAGTTCCTTTATCTACAGCTTACGACTGTCCTAAATGCTTCAAGGATTGCTTACCTGAACGGCGGTGGACAATGATTATTATTGTTAATTTTTTTTTTTTTTTTTGCAAAAATGTGAAAAGCATATTATCATTGCCTGTTGCCCTTTTATACCTAGGAGCTGCTGCTCCAGTGCAGTTAACTATGGATGTGGGTCTGCAGTTGGCTTAATGCCATTTTCCAATTTATTTGCCTAAAATTCATCTATAGTCCTGCTGCTTATTTTTAATGTGAAAAAGAAAAGTGATGCAACCTTCCTTCTAACATGTTGCCGTTCATGCTGTTTCAGATTGTCTAACATTGAGGATCTGGCAAAAGCTACCATAAAAAAGCTTACCCAAGGAATGGCAGAACACAATAAGGCTGTGGCCTCTGCCAAGACTGAGGAGGCAAAAGCTGCTATTGTGAGTTGTCCCCTTTCTCCGATCAGACCATCACCCTCTCTCTCTCTCTCACTCGCTCTCTATCCCCCTTAACGAATATGGATCTGATGCAGAAATTAAAGAAACAGAACACAACAGTGGGTTTGAGAACATGCAATAACATATTGGCAATGACACAGGTGAAGCAATTATCTGCTTTATCATTTTGAGAGAGTTGATAGGATGACTGCGTATCCTTACTAATGCTGTTCGTGTACAGCCATTGCATTTAAAAGCACCAACTTTCATTGGGGATAAGAAAATCAATCTCTCCTGGAAAGAAGCAGTGAAAGCTCAGCCAGCAGCACCAGCTGGTGGTGGGGTATCAGGAGTTGCAGGGTATGATATGGTTTCAGACACATGCACATAGACCCATTTGTTAGCTTTGCTTGTTATTCATCTGCTAGTTTGGTATTCTTTTTAAGAGTTAGTCCATGGTTTGCAGGAATAAGCGAAGTGCCACAGCTATTGCGACTAATGGTGCAACAGGGAAAAAGGGCCGGGGCAGTGGTGGTGCTCCAAACCAGCTTGTCAATGTTGCATTGGCAGGTATTTCTCGCGGTGGAAGAGGAGGGAGGGGAGGAGGATATTGGGGTGGTCGTGGCAGGGGGAGGGGGTTCCGTTGAACATTTGGCGGTTGTCTTCAAAACGTATTAGTAATTGTAGTTCGGTTGGTGGGGCGCTTCCATATTGAAATACAGGGACGACTTTGGAGATGATGAGAGCATTGGTTAAGGCACTTCTCTTTTGGTAGATTCTAAAAATAGAGCAGCGTTGAAGTTTTTGCGTTCATGTACCATATCTCTGTGTCTGATCATATAATTTCCGTTGTTTTTTTTCTATTGTTTTTTAGTTTCTAGCCTGTTAGCCTGCTGGGATTATGTTCAGGAAGATGTCGCATGGGTTGAGTTTCCACTAGATCATTTTAGGTAAAAATTGTTCTGATATCTTTACAGAAAAGATTTAAGTTGGTTCTTAATTGGTGGATGTTGTAATGCTTCTATGTCTAACTTGAAAAAATTTGTCGTTTTTTATTGACGGAAGAATGCTTATTCCTAATCAATCTTCTTATGGACATCATCAAATAGTTTCGGTGTACGTAAATGAACTTAGCCTGGAAATTTCGAACCAGGTTTCATATAAAACTTGCATGATCTGTAATGTGCAAATGCATTATGACCGATTAATACGTAGTTGGTGGAGTCCAGTTTCAGAAGTGGGTGCCACGAAAACTGAATGCCAAAGAGATTCTCATTGATTGCTCAAACAATGAACAATCAATAATATGAACAATGGAAAAAGTATCAAAATTTAATTCTTTCTGTCGGTATTTATCTAGGTAATGTTTAAAAAATATATGGAGCCGCAGAAGGTTCAAGTGAAATAGCGTTGACCCTGATTCAAGGTTTATGGGCTCCTCTACATTACAAGTGAAACATGTATATGTCCTGAAGGCATGCGATTTATCAGTCTAAAATCCAAATGAAGCTCATTGATGCAGGAGTTGTAAACGATACTTTTTATCATGTTAAATATTTTGGAACATTTATTGGTTGATTTAAGAGAGATATAAGTTGGTAGCAGGTTATTTATGTACGGTATCAAGAGAGATACTGACAACATAGGGCCACGGGGTACTATGGCCCCGAGATCTCTCAATGTAGTTTCCTCACTACTAAAAAAGCCTCACAAAATCCATGCTTTTGTTCATATGGCGTGGGTTTAAGATCCAAGCTATTAAAATCCTCCTTTTGTTTTGGCAAGGGATGTTACATGGCATATCTTTTAAAGCATCTTGGGATCTATCAAGCACAAAATTGTTGTTCTTTACAGATTCCGTTATGGTCTGGCCACGGCAACTACCCCACTTATAAAGGAGAAGCCGAATCTCTGTTCTCAAGCTTAGTTTTGTGCCTATAATTTAGGAAAAAATATTTTACAATTTTCTAATAAAACTACTTTTCTCATTCGCCAAACAGAAGCTTGAGGTAAATTTTATTGAAGTAAAAAAGTTCTAATGTGGCTGTGATAATATTAATGTTACTTTGTTACTAAACTACCCTTTTAATGGTTTAGCTGACAATTTTTCTTGTTCGGATTAGCCGAAACTTGCTATTGGTTTTTATTTGGCGGTTAATGAAAAAATTGGGACTTTTATTAAACAATTAAAAAAATGAACTTGTTTGAAATTATGAACAAAATGTCGACCTGAAAACGAAATCTCTCAAATAGAAGCGTTCCCTTTTTCGTTTCTTGAAGTAGCAGGTAACTGGAATCTTTCTCTCTCTCTCTTCCCCCTTTACAAATTTCCCTACTCTTCCCCTATGCGGACCAGAAATGCCATCTTAAACCCTAACCCTAACCCCAACTCCAGCGCCATGGATCCACTGCAGATTGAGGATCCAGACGAAAAGGAACCAGCGGCGACGACGAGCCCTTCTCGCGCGGACGCCGTCGATCTCTCCGACGACATCGTAACTCCGGCCGTTCACCTGCCGGAGGCCGGGGGTAAGAGGCTGGGGACCATTCGCAAGAAGAAGAAAGCGAGGAAACTCGCGGCTGAACAGAAGAAGATGGAGGCGCTGAGGCAGTGCCTGCGGCCGGTGCCCTTCTCCCCTGGCAAGCCCCTTTCCCACTTCGTCAAGCACGAGCGTCTCTTTCGGCGACTTGGCCTCTGGGGTTTCGCCACCCTCGAATTCGACCGCGACCTCCGGCCGGATTTCCTCGCGTCCCTTGTCGCCTGCTATGACCCGAACTCCCGTTCGAGTACCGTCGCTGACGTCCGCATCAAGGTGAGCCGGGCGGACCTCGCTCGAGCCCTGAGGCTCCCACTCAAGAAGGACCGCAACCCGACCGAAGCCCTTGAGCCTGAGGCCTCTGCCGACGCTGGAGTTCCGGATGATCTCTCGGCCGTCAAGGATTTCATTATGAACTGCATCTTCGTCAATGCGGAGGATGCACTGGTGATTCCAGACGAGATCACGAGCGCAATCCGCTTCCTGGACGCTGGCGAGACCGAGAAGATCGACTGGGCGGGACTTGTATGGTCCATGGCCGAGAAGGAGCTATCCAGAGGTCCTGCTCTCTCCCACTGCTACTACGCTTCGCATTTCCAGACACTGATCCGCTCGCAGCGGCCTGAGCTCTTTGAGAGGGAAGAACCCCTTACCCTTGCCCCTGCTCCTACTCCTGCTCCTGATCCTGTTCCGGCTACGGTTCCCACCGTTACGGAGGCCACAACTGTTGAGGAGGTCGAAGATGAGGTGGCTAAAGTTGACGATGCAGATGAGAACGAGGGAGGGGAAGGGGAGGCGAAGACCGGAAGTCAAGAGTGCGAGATGAATGAGGTGCTCAATGAGGAAAATGAGATGGTGGTTGAAGATGGTGATGAACAACGCGAACAAGGGTCAGTCCGTCTATGTAGCTCGAACGAGGCAGGTGGAACGAGCATGGCTCCAGAAAAATTGGAGGAAGACTTTCGGAATTTCGAACAGCTGTCCTTACCGGAAAATATGCTGTCCATGGAGGGGAACGTGGGTTTGGAGGTCATGCCCGTCCCACAGAACATCGACATGGAACCGAGCGAACCAGATGTTATTTCAATGGGGATGGATAAAAATTTCCTTCATTTGAATTCTTCGGTATCTGAGTTTGGTAACGGATGTAAAAGGGAATTGGAGGATGCGCACATTCTTCAGAATGAGAGCCAGAAGAAGATGAGGCATGATCCTCACTGGGACAACGATTTCAATGTGTGCATGGAACAGATTGGCATGTGGATCAACAGAGCGAGGGAAATTCATATGGAAAAGCACGAGTCTTTCGTGAATGCCCACTTGAACATGCAGGAGTTTACAGCAGAATTGAGGAATCGAGATCAAATTATCAGTTCCTTGCAGGCCGCCCAGTACAAGATGAGCGCGGATCTCACCAGGTTGAGGTTCGAGCTGTATGCCACGGCCAACTTAGCGCAAGGTTATAAACAGTTGCTTGAGTCCACTCGGAAGGCGTTTGATGAATATAGGAACCGATGCCCGCAGATGGATGAACCTCTCTTCAAGGATGTACCGGCTGGTGGTGGCCTTGTTCTTACCTCTGATGAACTGACAAAGCGCTTGCTTGAACGCGAGGAAGAAGATAGGGCTTCTTTTATGGAATGGGTTGTGGAGAAAATAGACAGCTTTGGTGATGAGTGGAATGCAAAATTCACCATTTTGCAGAGGGACGTCTACAGGTTGGATGATAGGCTAGCAATCCTTGAAAGCGAGTTCCAGCTTCTTAAGAGCCGGTCTGCAAAAGCTGATGTTGGAACTGCCGATCCTACAAGTAACTAATTCAAGTTTTTTTTGTTCTTGTACAGACTTGTGTAGCAATCAACAAGAAATATATTTAAGCAAGCTATGCCTAGCTTTCAAGGTATCTTCTCCTCCATAATCTAACAGTCTAACTTGGGAAGGATGCAGTGGAAGAGACAAGACAGTTGGTTAACGTTTCGTGGCTTTCTGAATATCAGACTCCAGCGAAAGAAACATTTGCCCTGTGACGCAACTTATTTCCCCAAATTCTTAGCCTTCTGCAGAGCAGGCGCCTTTTGTTTCTATTTAGGATTTTTCAATGCGTCTTGTAGATTTACAATGAATTGTTGGGCAGACAAGTTTGCACTGCAAACTCCCGTATAATATTATGTGCGTCAGAAACATCCTTTTGTATGTAAACGAAGAACTTGGTATATATCTTCAAATTTCAGTGGCGGTTTCTTTGTCTCTTGTACACAAGCTGCAAGTTAAATTGTTCCCGTGTCCAGGTTCTCCTTACTACGTAGACCCCCTTTTTTTTCATGTTTTACTATTTGTCTTGAGATACAAAATGTGTGCTATTACGCTTTGTGCCTTGGCAGATGGGAAAAAAATCAAAGCGTTGGACAATCACATTTTTGTTTTTCCATTGATATGCACGTTGATGATTCAGAAATTTCTTATGGCTTTTCCGTTGTTTCTTTGTATCACTGAATTAAGCCAGATGATTGTCAGTTTCTGCGGTTTAACAAAATCTAATTTAATGTACGAGAATTTGTATTTGGTGATGCACAAAATTTTGTTTGGCTCCACACCTATGTTCACCTTGCTGATCTCATTGCACGTGCATGCACGTCACACACATATTTTGCATGTAAACACATGATGTGCATGTTTTTTTTATCTACAGAATAGATGGTTCTGCCCCTATTATAAGTGACGAGGGGAATTTTGTGGGCCTGTAAGCTACTAAGGTGAAATTCGGCTGTTGGCAGAATGTTAGGGTGCAGCAATCTCAAAATGTTCGTGAAGCTGCTCCTTTTCTGCTAATGCAGAATTCAGACAGTTTGCTTCAAACTTTAAGACTGTATCAGAATTTAGTTTTGAGAACTCCACCAATTGGTCAAAAGTTCCGGTTTCAAATCGTGCAACTGCATACAGGCAATTGAAGAAATCAGATGACGTGTACGTTGGCAAGGGCATTCTGATCGAGATTATGGAGAATTCTGCAATTTGTCTTTTTAATCCTTGAAATGCTTGAGCATCATTGGTTTCACATTTTAACTGATGTAAGACTATGGCTTGTTAGTAAAGGTATTCTCATCAATATTATGTGACACTGGACATACCAGCGATAGATGATTGCGACGACGATGCACATACCTGCCTCATAGCTGAATGATAATCTATGAAGCTGGCCATAACTGGCGTCAAGGACGATTTGTTTCTCTATTTTAGTAATTAATCCTTGCAAAATTCTTGAATGAATAAATCCTCTCCACCTTTAGAATTAGAACATTAATTGCACTAATCCCTTTTCAAAGTCTATCAGTGCTGATAAAACTCATTTGTTCCTTTCATCTTTCTATCCTTCACACTCTATCGTTGGTTAGGGCTTCCATCAACCATTGATTAGGGCATAATGTTCCACTACATTTGGTTTGTGCAAGTGCGTGTAACGTAACCTCGCTAGGCGATTGTTTCATTTAAAGATTTTGCTTAGAATCACTGTTTTTTCCGGGCAAAATTTCTTTTTTCAGGTGGTTATTCTTTCCTCGTCCCTTTTTTTGTGGTTATTTCGTTTTCAAGGCTTTGGGTTGCGCAGACCCAAGATCATTAAGAGCATGTTAGCTCGTTTGCTCTTTTTTTTTTTCCATACTTTTGGATGTTTGTAGTAATCTCGCCCTCCAAAATTAGTGTTGCTATAACTGCACTCTCGTTTGCGTTCTGCTTGATCTTATGGCTCTGACTATATCCATGTGTTTACTTAATTCTCACTCTCGGAAGCATCCAACACATATAATATAACATGTATAATTTCTTTTGTTTCTACTTTATGACATGAGCTGGGATTCTGTCCATGTTACTTGGAAGAGAAATTATCTCAGTATCAATATGGCCACCTCATTCTTTTCCCTTATCCTTTTGTTCCTGTCTCTTTTCTGGTTTAAAGTTTTTATTGAGGCTCACCTGGCTATGTAAGAGTTCCCAATGTGCTGAAATACAAGTGACATATATGGGGCAGGTTGTACAAGGCTACAAGCACACGCAGTTACTCTGGTGATACTGAGAAACGGTCACTCCTATAGGCACTTAGGCATAGCATGTTTTAATCCTGTTTTAGTATGATATTAGCAGCAAAAGGATGCGAACCTTAAGCTGGGAACTGTGAATTCCTGCCGCGCACAATCTTTCTTGTTTATGCTGTCACTGAAAATTCTCTTCTTAAACGAGGTTTCTTCTTTTTATGTGGTCAAGCGCAGGATACCTTTTTTTCTTCCTTTCTGTCAATCTAATGTCGGTCACTTTTCTTCAGCTTGGTGCTCTTTACTCTAAATCAATCTGTTTATTTTGGTAGATAGGATCCTCTTGCGCTTACAACATGAGTATCCAATTTTTTGGCAACCCACCACACTTTCACTTGTAACCCAGAGTCTACTTGTGAGGTCTGTTGGTTTGAGTTTCTCTATCAGCAACGCATATATGCACAAGGTATTAATATTTCCTTTGGATTGGTAAAGATGTACAACAACAAAAATGTATTGGTGTTCTACATGGCTTGCATGACCGACTAGAAACATGCAACTGGTGAAATTCAGATTCAGTTTCATGAGGCAGAGAGATGAAAAAAAGCAAAGAAGAAGCATCCATCGCCTGGTCTGGCCATTGTTGATATGTGTATGCCTTTCCAGGTTGTTCAACTATAGGGAGTTAAGGAGTTATTCTCTTTTGTTAAGAACTCAGACAAAACTCATACGAACTAATTTGATAACCAAGAGCGAAACATAATTTTAAATCAGAGTTTGTCGGATTGCTCGTTAGCCTTTGTGAATTATTTATTTGTGTAATTGGTCGAATTACTCGTTGGGGTCCATTCGGCCGCCTGTATGGCCTCGGCGAGTTTGGTAAAATGGGAGCAATTGCACAGAGGTTCCAACATTTATATATGTGAAAGAGCAGAGCCATGTGAACCTTTCCAGTAACGATTTGCTCCATATTTCTATTTCTTAGTGCAACGGTTGGGGCAGGGGTTGGTAAGTGATTGGTCTTTGTTTCGAACTCTTATGGTGTCAAGCACATGTGTCCCAAATCTTTAACTGCTAGTAATTTCAATAGAGTTTAAAGATGAATTGATCCTTTATGTAGGTGATGTAGCTTTAACTAATTAATTTATGTGGCAGCAAATCTAGCTGTATACACTACTATGACCTTCTAATTGCAATGTCCATATCCTGCAGAAAAAATAATGGCCATCTTTTCATTAGTTTTCTACTTGCTGGAGAATGCAGAAGACCACAGTAATCTACTTTATAACTTTCGTTTCTCAGCGAACTTCTATGACTATATTATCCTCAAATCGCAGTTAGTTGGTTCAGATCAGCTTCGACTGAAAGTGAAGGAAACTACATGTACAAATCTCCCGATAAAATTTACCCTGAATTCTTTGCGTGCATGTCAATGGCAGATTTGTACTGGGTGAAAAAGGTTGAAGCCAAAGTAGAAAACCCGAACAATTTTCACCTAGCATCTAGCAATCAAAAGCCCCTTAGAGCAGAGTTGTTACCGATACTTTTCCACCGTTTCACGGTTCGAAGATGTCTTACAGTTAATAAGAGGTATTTGGAACGCAGGCATACTCATGAATCCCCTGTTATGATGTAAAGTTTTGTATTTTTTGTTTGCTGTGGATATATTACATCAACCTTCTTTGTTCTATTTTTTTGCTTTCTTCTTCTTGGTACATATACGCCAGCAATTAAATGGTGCAATATAGTGAATTTTGCACATGACACTCATTTTAATCTCATCAACTGCCATTACATTGCATTAAGTTTCTTGAGACATCATTTTAGGGTCAGAATTTAATATCAACTATGTATATTGATTACTGATACACATGAGAGAATGGTTTGTACGTTATTTAGGAAAAGAAACCTTTCCCAGCTTTCACTGGTGCAGAATTCTTGCAATGATGAACAATGACATGGCTGGTGGTCTTGTTGATCAGTCGCTGCAATCACTCTGATGTATGTTTTTTTCCAGTCTCAGAGTATTCTCTTTAATTTGTGTTTTCTCCTTTTAGATGATGCTCGAAAGAAATTATTATACTTTATGTTGTCTTCTTCGTTGAGAGCGATAGCAGTTAAAATTAGGCAAATCCTCTAACATAGACACTACTCACCAAATACATAGTAAAATGATTGAGAGACAACATATATATAAATAAGAAAATGTTCGCGGAGCACCAATATATGAGTAAGCAAATAAATTGGGCCAACCTGCAATATGAAAATAAATAAGATTTTATGGGACTTTGTGGGCAACTGCCCACACCGGCACACGTGGTTCCACCCCTAATTGTATACAGAACCCGATCAAACACAAACGCCATGGAATTAAGCAGTTGTAATTCATGGAGACCCAGGTTATGCTTGTGTCTGCAACACATAGTTCAACAATGCTGTGTTCTTTTCCAAGAAACATGTTCTGATCACGTAAAAATAATAATTATGCCATGTTTTCTGGAATATGAATACGCAAGGCATTTTGAAATATATTTTCAAAAACATTTGTTCTAAGAACACAGTATTCTTTTTATAAAATGCACTTCGAGTCTTCGACTAATAGCAAATCTCACTTCTCATAGCCCAAAGAGTAGGCATCGAGAGGGGTGCAGGCACGTTCCTGTTTGCGTGTTCCTGCAAGGCCCCCAAGATCATTCTCAAGCGTCCTGTTACTGCACATTTCTGAGACGCGTATCAAATATCCTCCACAGGTACACTGTGAAGGTAAAAAATGCGCATCACCACGAGAAATTTTTACAGATCAGAATGACGATGATGTTCATGTGCAGTTAACGCATCTTGGCATAAGTGCATACCCTCTGCTGGCCTTTTTGGGGTTTCTTTCCTTCATCAGTTTCCTGCATGTGCACATAATTGGCGTTGCTTCAATGGCCGATCGGTTCCTCTTTGGACCATTAACCAACTGAGCTTGTACGTATAAAATTAAATGTCAGCGTTGTGGGATCCATCATGCTGACCATGTGAGAGTCGCATATATGTTGAGCTGTATCTATATACCTGTGTGGCTTTTTCAGGCAAAGCAAATAATTTCCAAAAGCTTTGCCTGGGCCGGCCACGTTCACTCTGCATCATTGGACCAGACGTGGATTTCAATTCACAAGGGTGGGAAACTGGATGAGCTGCTCCCGACTCCACTCGCTTTCGCCTCTTAAAAGTCCCACCAACACTCGATCAATAGATTCTCGCATCCACGATGAATGCTTAGGATGCAAAACTGTTGCAAGAAGTCAGGCCGAGTAACATGTCAGAAGTTGAATCAAATATTGTCCATGTAAACAAGTTAGAAGCTAAACGATGGAAGAAAAAAAATCAAAGAAGTTAATACCTTTCAGTTTTATGACAAGGGAAAATGTCATAACATCTGATCTGTTGCCAATTGAGTAGAACTTATCGATCAGTTTTAGAAACACAAGCACATATATGAAAGATAAGAATTCCTTGGTCATGGAAATCGGGGATCCAATTATTGGGAGAGTGGATCCCATGGTGGCAGTTTTTGGAATGGATACATGTGGCTTTACAAGTTAAGATTGCAACGCATGCATTGAAACGAACTGTGTCTGTGCTGCCCAACAATGAATTCAACACAAATAAACAAAACAAGGTGGACCAAGACCCAGCGGCGCTGCCCTTGCGCCCCCTGTTCTACACAGCCTCCCAATTTGATGACTGCCACTCCCCTTCACACACACACACACACACACACAGACATATATATATGTCAATATTAATTGGTCTTGTATTTGTTTTCTTCTGTCTCTCCCGATGATCATATGATGGCTTCACTGTTCTTCTTCCAACTTCCTGTCGAGAGGGAGTTTTTGGTTGGTAATGTTGAAAAGACCACCTCTCTTTCTCTTTGGTGGCAAGAGTCTCCACTCGGCCTTGACAATGAAAGGTCAATATTTCCTTCCGTGTGTTAAGGTGTAAAGGTCATGGAAAGACATAGGGCTGCATATCACGAGCAATTGCATTCCTTTATCATTGGTCTTTGTTGTCGTTGATGGCCATGGATGAAAAAGATGTGTGTACTGACCGAAAAAGCAAAAGAGTTGTAATGAAAAATCTCGTTGGTGGCTGTCCGTGGAGGTAGGCTACAAGCCGAACCACTCAAAAACTTTATCAACTCCAAAATGAAATGTCTAGTTTCACATGCGAAAATAAACCTTCTAATTTGTATGTGGGAACTCTTCGTGACATGTTCGGCTATTTACTTATGCATGGACCTACTTCAACGAACCAAAAAGTTCAAAATCAACGTGTGTTGGACTTCAAGACAAAACCCAAGCGTCCCATGATACCCATAAGCTACTACTTCTCAAGAGAGGTCAAAGCTAGGCGCTGTTATCCCGCTGGGCCGGCCTGATGCTTGAAACCCTGAGCTGGGGCCTGGCCTGATTAAAATAATTTTTTAATATAAAATTTAAAGGTTTTGATTATAATTTTTTTCATAATAAAATATATATAATTATTAAATAAAAAATAATATAAAAATAAATCGGGCAGAATCGGTCCCCGTCGTATCGGGCCAGCTTGGGCTGGTTTTTTCAAGCTTGGGTCCTGGCCCGATCGGCAAGCTCAAGGTTACCTTATTCTACTCGTAGACGTTGATGATATAATTATCAATTTATCACAGGAAATGACATGGACAAAATGAAGAAAGTCAAAATCTTTTGGCATGATGAATTTGAGATCAATGATATGAGAAATTTGCAGTACTTTTCGGGAATTGAGGTTGCTCACTTGGATCAAGGTATATACTATGTCAAAGGAAATATACTCTTGATTTACTCCAGGATACGAGTTTCTTGGGAAATAAACCTATTTCTGCACCACTTGATCCTAACTATAAGCTTAAAAAAATGATGGGGAGCCACTATAAAATGTTCAAAGTTTTCAGCGTCTATTTGAAAAGTTGATTTATTTAACAGTCACCAGGATATCACATTTTATGTCAACATGATTAGTCAGTTTATGCAAGATCCTCAACCATCTCACTTGGAAGCAACATATCATATATTAAGATATCCGAATGCAAGCCCAAGTGAAGGAATACTTATGACATGTTGAGCAAAACGATTGAATGTTAATTACTGGCTATTGTGCATTTGTTGAAGGGATTCTTATTACATGGAATAACAAAGTGGTGGCTAGACATGGTGCTAAGGTAGAGCATAGAGTGATGACAGCCTCTGCAAGTGAACTTCTCTGGATTAATTCTCTTCTTAAAAAGAGGGTTTTAAAGTTAAAAAACAAATGAACTTCATGTATGACAATGCGGCAGTCATTTATATTGGAGCCAACCCTGTATTAGAGTATTTCACGGAGGAACAAAATATATTTAGGTGAATCGTCATTTCGTTGGTAAGAAAATCCAGGACAAAATCACATGCACTCCTCATGTCCGCTCTCAAGCCCAGCTGGCTGATATATTTACACAGGCAATGAGGAAAGATCGTCATCATCACTTGATTGCTTACAAGTTGAGGCTGATAGGTATCACCTCGCCGCCAACTTGCCCCCTTGACAATGTCAAGGAAAGGTCAATATTGCCTTCCGTGTGGTAAAGGTGGAAAGATGTATCGCTCAATATCACGAGCGATAGCACTCCTTTACCATTGGTCTTTGTTACCATTGATGGCCATGGACAAAAAAAATGTGTCTGCTGGCAAAAGAAATTCTAATGAAAAATCTCATTGATGGCTGTTCTCCTTAGATGATGTAGGCTGTAAGCCGAACCACGGGAAAACTTGTCTCTGCTTGTGAACCCCGTGGGTGTGAGCTTGCGCTTTCCTTGACATCTCTTTCTCAGCAATTTGGAATGACAGTAACCGGTTCATTTGACGCAGGAAAGAAGAGTGTTGATGAGTGGAAAAGGGAGGTGAAAGGTATCACAGGCTGAAGAATCACTGCTGTTACTTCCTAGCTTTTGAATGCAGGTTACGGGACCACACTGCCTATGATATCAACAATCACCGGTTCGTATGTGGTGCCTGAGATGGCAGATTTCACTTCCTTTTCTGTCTTGGAGTGTAGACTTTCACAGGAATCTGCGGAAAGTTTATCGTGAATAGATGACAAAGAAGACTGAGTCATCTACCAAGAGAGAGAGAGAGAGAAGTCCCGTTGCATTATTATTTGACCCATTGATAAGTACAACCATACACAGGAACCCAGCAGCCCTATGGACATTCCACACCACACAAGACCCGTTCTTACTGGACCCTTCTCCTACGCCGGCAATCCACTTCACTCAACAGCACAGATCAAGTCACGGCATGTAGTTAACAATGAAAAACACCACCAACATCCCTCTTCTCTGGTGCAAGTTGTATAAAACATAAGATGACCTGATCCTGTGTCTACCTTTACTCCATGTGTCTTCCCAACCCACTGGACCATGCATGAAAAAAGAAAAGCTAGATACATTTTAAGAATTAACCATCCTCCTCCTCTTATTTCCCTTCCCAAAATCCAATCCAATCCATACAAAAAGAAACAGAATTCGACCCTGCTAACCTTACGCAGAAGCCTTCCTTCTCCTACGTTTCTTTGTCCCTAGACACCCCTACCGTTACCTCTGCTCTCCCATGGTTTTATTTTTGAATAGTCAGAACCCTGATGTGTCCTTGAGCAAAGGGCCAACCTTTTCTTTTTTTTTCCTTGTGATGATGGGGGCATCAGTTAGAGCAATTCAATATCCTGAGTAGGGTTATTATCAGAATGCGTGCTGCTCTTCTTCAAGTTTTGCTGATGATACACCATCCTTAATCTCTCTATCTCCTTCTTTAGCGCCTCTTGGTGTGCTGCATAAATCAAGGTTCCAGAGGTTAGAGTCAGAGGCGTGTGTGCGTATGATATATTGTCATAGATAATGTGACAAATTTTATGTATCAAACACCATCAAAACGGGATCACCGGAGAGATACCAATCTCATGAAAATTAACCATATGAATTACTAACAAAAGATTTTGAAATTTCGTGAAGTTGGTCGTTCATCGCGTGTTGCCATGTGACCTGTGGTCACCGCTTTCACGATCGAAAGGCACAGCTGCAGAGATTTTTCTTACCCTCTGCTGTTCTGCAACGTGAACCCAATTTTCTATCCGAAAGTTATGTCATATTAAACGTGACCAACATGACTTCGCCATATAGCAGAATAACATTTCGTATTCTAAGTACGTCTAGAAAGGTTCAATCCAGCATTTTGGTGTACATTTTATTTCTCAACTTCTGAATTCTCGAGTTCATAGTGATTTATAGACTTGATGATTAAAGGAAAAGCAGGTAGAAAGCTGATCGAAAGAATTAATTACCATCCTTAAAGAGCTTGTCTTGAGCGAGAACAGCTATCCGTTGCTTGAGGGCGCTGTTGTCCACGTTGAGAACAAGCCGCTGATGGTCTAAAAACGCCACCCTGGGGGACAATGCCGATACCTCCGACTGAAAAAAAAGGTAGAACAAATAAATGAACGAATGAAAATATCAGAAATCATAAAGTGAGAAAAGAAATAACCCCTAGATATAACTACCCTATGGATCCATAGCTTTACAGTTGGTAATTTTCTAGACTTTTGAACTAAGGCAGGAATTTATTTACATGGGACCCATGGAAAAGAAAAGAAAAAGAAGAGAAAGGTGTACATATATACGAAGAAAAGAATGGACCACCGCCAAAACGCGTTAAACACAAGCATCGGATGAATTGGAGGAGAATGTCGACGTAGTTGGTTCTTTTGCGATATTTTCTATTTTTAACGGCGTGTTGTTAACCGGATAAATTGCCGTTTAGATCAAAACGGGTGACGGTCGGGATATAAGGTAGCATTTCGATCTCACGATCAACTGCCATCGTCATCACCGATTCCCGAGGACGATCCCGTCATTTAAATTTCCACTATGGGCGTTTACGTCCATTGGCGGGTGATTTAAGGTCTCTATGGAATCTCCGTTGATCGGAACTCGCCTGATTCGTGAAGGAAAAACCGAAAATGCCCTCACCTGTAGAGATGTAACGCTTCTCTCCAGCTCCGAGATGTACTGCAGCTTCCTCACCCGCGACCGCTGAGCCGACTGCCGGTTCGCCAATATCCTGCATTTGCAAGTGCATTCTCGTCATTTCACGGCAAATCGGAATCGTTTAACCGGCTTCGGGCCACCGAGACGTACCGTTTGACTCGCTTCGGGTCGATGCCGGGGCCGTCGGACGCAGCCCCGGCAGCCGCCGGTGCCGGACCGCTCTCCTCCTCGCCCTGCCTGCACCCACTCTGCACCTCCGGCTTCTCGTCGGCGTCGCGGGCCGCGCCATCGCTCCCTCCGTTCTCGTTCGCGCTATTGTGGTCGGACGGCGAGGAGGGGTTGGAGGCGCCGGCGGCGTCGTCGGAGAACATGGACAGGAGCTGGTGGTCATCGAGGCGATCGAAGCTCTCGGTCGCGATCGGGGGCGGGTCCTCGTAGAAGGCGACGGAGTCGCTGAGGGTCCGGCGGTGGAGGCCGCGCCGGGCGGAGGAGAAGTCGAGGAACTCGTCGACCCAGCAGGCCGTCATCGCATTGGCGTGGGAAGGACGGTGGTTGGGTTCCACTGGCAGGGGAGGGCACTTTGGGGGGAGTTGCGCCATTAACGCCGGTGGCGTTGGCGAATGCGCTCTCCTGAGAGACGGACGGGACGGAAAACTATGATATGATCCTCCTTTTCTTCTTCTTCTTTTCCTTTCCTTTTCGGTGCTCTCCGGCTGGACGGTAGGTGACTGCCACTGCTAAAAATCGGATTTATGAGGAGGAGGGAGCATCTCATCTCATATCATATCATATGATCAGAGGGCGAGAGAGAGGTCACATGGAGAGGGAAGGGAAGGGACAGCTAGCACCAGCTGTTGGGGAGGAAGAAGATTGAGCCCAACGGTATTTGCAGAGAAAGGTAGGGTTAGTTTAATAACTGGCAGAATCAGCAACCACGTGCAGACGTGACCGCTGGTTTTGGGGGCAATGGAGGGCGAGAGATGAATCCGAGAGAGAGAGAGAAAGAGGGCCATCAGCCATGGCTTTGGCTTTGTGGGGAGAGGAAATGAGTCTAAAATGACTGAAAACTACGTCCATTCTTAGTCAATGATCGAGAGGACCGCCTCTTCCTCGACGAGTCTTCAGTTTGGATAAGCCGGTGACTCGACATGGCTCCTTCTGCGCCGTTGGATGGCATTATTCTTCCGAAATCGACGGCCGGTGAGAACCGCGTTAAGTACCGAACTGGATGCGTGATTATCCGGTGGGTTGGACAACCACAATTCTGACGCGATATAAATGTTGGATTTAAGGAGCCTTTGCTTCTAAGTTTCAGATTCTCGAGATTAACTCCCTAACCCGATTATAATTACTCTTCATAAAAAGTTGGTTTAGGGTCCATCGAGAGAGCTGGATGCATGATTAAGTCAGGTTAATTAGCTCCTAATGGAGTTTAGCTCCCTATAGTACTGTTATCCTTATAATAGTTATCATGAATACAACATTATAAATGAACGTCCCCGGTCCATCTCGGATCACCGATTCACATCTGCCCGTCTCAGCTCTTTTCGGGTAATTCTTTATTTTTCAATTTATAGATCAACTAATAGCCGTATATATTTTATACTCTAGATGTTTAATTGTTCTTTGAATCAATCCCTTGTGTCGTCTTGCATCGGATCAGCCGTTACGACCGCCGCGGCCGATTCTAAAAACACCGAGACGAAGAGTTGTGGCGGCTGGCGTTTTCATGAATTGCGTCTAAACGATCGAATCGTTTCTAGTTTTGGTGCGGTCTCCTCACTTAGTAGATTCATCTAAAAAAGCTCTAAACTCTAAAGTTTGTGCATAATCGGGTCGATTCTTTTTTGGACCGGGACGTTGTTTCCCTCCAACTTCCCATTGGGGAACTTCCATGTAGAATCTGGATCTAATCAAAGAACAAATCCAGATAAACGATTCTGAATTTGGATCGGCAGTTGGGTAATTTAGAGAGAGAGAGAAAGAGGGGATTCCTCTAGACAGGGGCAATGCGGTCATTTAACAGGAAAAATAATAGTATCATATTTGGGATGGAGGTATGAGCTGTGAAATGGTTAGTTGAGTGCATCATGCTTTTGCCTCCCCTCCCCATGTGCCCCCTCTTTCCCTTTGTCTCTCTCATGCACTCACAAACTAATATGCCAAAAAAAAAAAAAACCTTTTACTTAAAAAAATATTTTCGAAAATAAAATCCTAATAAAATGAAAAAGGAGAAGTCTGTGGGGGCTTCCCCTTCTGCTTCCAAGTCCGGGATCACGTGATTAGTCCCCTTTTTTTTAAAAAAAAAAATAATAATGATATTCTGGTTGGGCTTGTTCTTCAAGTTTCTTTGGCTGGATGGCTAGATTGGGTATACGCAGTAGAAGATTTAAACCCGTAGTTTTTAATAAAATGTTGCTTGTATTTTTTGAAGAGTTAATTTATGCGAGTTGAAGGGTGTATCGTTGCTATCGTTGATACCGACATAGCTCAAGACCCCAAAGACAAAAAAAATAAGGAACGTTCGAGTCTTTTCGAAACGATGAAATAATACCTCTCCCTCACCTAAAATTTCTTCACCTAAAATTTCTTCATGCGATCTTCAACCTAAAATTTCTTCATGCTATCGTTGATTCGCTCGATAAAGCAAAAATGCCCCTTGGTTTACGCGTTCCGGGATGAAAGGAAGGGAAGAGATGGAGTTCGAATTCTGGATCTCTGGTTTGGTTGAAGACCGCGGTCATGGAATTGCGCAATATTCTCCTTAGAGGTGACGCTGTCAGATCTACATAATCTCTTCATGCATTGGGATCCAAAACATAATGATTTCAACTTGGTGCGCTCAAGTTGTTTTAGTTACTCACTCACATGCACTCTCTCTCTCATCCACTTCTTTTATATATATATATATATATATATTTATTTATTTATATATTTATTTATATATATATTTCTCCAACCAACACGTCATTCATGAATTTTAAATAAAATAATGGTTTACCTTTAGGTTGGGTTTGATTATTGCGGATCTGCTATCATCATGGATCTTGGATTCATAGTTTTGAAGTCTAAACCCCTTCTTTCTCCCAATCCAATCTCAAGTTCATGATTTTTACATTACAACATGAATTTGGATGCTGAAATCAGAGCTTCATGAAACTGTAGGTTTCAGTTATCATGGATTTTAGATCTCATCAGATTTGAAATATATGGAGAATCAAGAGTTGCTTTGAGCTTTTAGGTTGCTCGGCAAGTGACAAAATCTTTCGATCCAATTACAAGTTGCAAAGGAAAAATGAAGAGAATACGAGCCGTATGTGCTGATATATTAGTAAAAAAAGAATTTTTTGGTCTTTAGATAATAATTATTGTTCTATACAAACTAAGACCAAACAAAAAGAATGGCTTCTATAATTTATAATTGTGAGCAGTTGATTCACGGTTTGTGCTGTTACAAAGATGTCTTCCAATTGAAACAACTTGAAACGCATTAAACTAACTAAATTCATACTATGTCAATAAACTTAAACAAAAAATTTGAATCGTTCATCTCCATCTCACATCCTTTAATGAAAAAGCCCAAGATTAAGATCTGAAATTATAGATCGCTATTTAAGCTTATGTTTTCTAATTGAATAATTCAAAACCAAGTATTGGTCACACTAAATACATCTACTGCATGATGACCCACACAATTTCGGCTACAATGAATTTGCTTTCTGCAATCTAATTAAAGGACATCTGATTCCAGTCTTGCTAGCGATGAATCGAATAAGAATAAATTAAGATCAATTGTTAAGTTTTATGGAAAAGAGAATTTGGCTAAAATCGTTGCAACTGCCACTGTTTGTAGTTCAGATGAGTAGCGCCCACGGAAATCAAATTGATAACCAGGATCTCATTGGCCCACCAGCCTGACCAGCTAGGATTTCAATAGTAAAGGTATAGAGTTGAAGACTTTGCATGAAGTCTTTGCGCCTTTTTTTTTTTTTTTTTATGTTCTGAGCTTTCTCATAGTGTGGTCCTTGCAAGGGTTGGTGCTGGGGAAGACGAAGGCAAATTGGGGCCAATATGTGCAGATGAATCTTCAAAATCATTAAAACCATGTTGTTTTTCCTTTTCTTATGAAAAAAAAAGAAGAAAAAAAGTATTGCATGCAGCTTTAGAATTTGGGAAAAGTATGAACATGCCCCACGATGCCCCACGATTAATCAAGTCCCCAAAGAAATTATGAGCCCTCCTTCCTAGCTCCACTCATATCGAAAGTTCTCATGCAGCCTTTCTGTGTATTAATGCTCTTATGATCTCACTGTGGGATCCATTTTTTTGTTTGTATATATTCATTTTCTTTTTAAATAAAGGTTCATAGCCCGTCCATCAGCAGAAAAAAATTGATTTTCAAGCTGTTTGGTTATGTTAATATTTCTATCTACAAAAAAAAAAAGCAGATTTAGAAAACATAAGGACTATGGACAAACGCCCCCAACAATAAATGTGCATACGCAGAGGGGGACCCAGATTTTTTTTTTTTCTTTTTGAGGGAGGTTGAATTAAAGTTTCTAAATTTTAACATAAATATCATTTTTCATAATTTTTATTTAAGATAAATAATATTTTTTAAAATTTACATGCAAGTTTTTATTTTTTTTTGTTTGAGGCGGGGCCACAGCCCTTGCAGGCTTTACCATGACTCTGCCCGAGTTAAGCTGGGCACTGCCGAGTACCCAGTATACGGCTCGACTTAAGATTGGGTCTGGGAAAAAGGGATCCGAGCCGGCCTGGGTGGGCCCGATAAGTTTGATTGGGACCCGATAATTGGTTTTTAAAAGTTTTTATTAATTTATATATATATTTATAATATTTTATTATAATTAATTATATTTATATATTATTTTATATTAAAAATATATTTTTAAATTTAATCTGACTCAAAACCGACTCGTTATCCGGCAGGATGGGGCCAACCGGATGCCCAAAGCTTAATGTCGGCCTCTTGCTTCTCTTAAAAATGCGAAAAGTTTAAATTATTTTTAAATGGTTTTTTGTTACATGCAGCGGCCTGTATCGGCTGATATGGTTCGAATCAGCTGATTTTTTGAAAGGCCCGAATCGGTCCTGCCTCTTTGCGGGAAGGAGCCGACATGCGCTTATATTTACGAAAGAAGAAAAAAGAACTGATTGGCACTTTTCTTTTCAATCAATTATATTATATGAAAAAGAAAAACACATGTAGATGACAAATTATTGATGCATGTTTTTCGTATCCGGGTTACATAAGTTTGTAGGAACGTGACAAAATTTTTCTCTTGATATCCCATGTGATATGTTCCTGGGCAGATGAATGTGGAGGCAAGGACAGATTATATACGAACCAGTTCCGATTTAGACCAATCTATGAGTTCACATGTAATTAGGAATGTTCAATGAGCGAGTCGAACCCAAGCTGAGCCAGTTCGAACTCGACTTGACTCACATATTGCTCGGCTTGAGCCAAGTTTTATAAGGCAAGCTTGAGATCCACTCGGTTAACCGAGTGTCGGTTCGAGCTCAACTCGTTTAAGCACGTCAAAGAATAATGATCCTCATCTTCTTTAGGTTATAGGGAAAAGAAAAAAATAGCTACTGTTATTGTCACGGGCCGACTTTTTCAAGCCATCTTTGGCCTGCGTGGCGCTGAAGGCATCCCCAAAGCCTTCGGCCAGCCTGACTCTCTCTTAGTTGTAGCGGAAGCGTTTCGTCATTTTTCAAGTTCTTTTTGAGAAATCGTCTGCTCTGATACCACTTGTTGTTTATCATTGCAACGTTCTCTTCAACAGCGGCAAGCCACCGCGATGCTCTACACCGACTATCCAACTGCTTCCTTAGATTGAACAGAGCCTAAGCTCTGATACCACTTGTCACAGGCCGACTTTTTCAAGCCATCTCTGACCCGCGTGGCGCCGAAGGCATCCCCAAAGGCTTCAGCCATCCTTGTAAGTAAAGTGTAATATCTTACTTGTTTTCCCTCGTGATGTGCTCTGCTCTCTGAAGTAAATATATTGCGAGTTTTCTTTCCACACTCTTTTGCAAATTATGTTCTTTGTTTTCGAGAAAACGTTCAAGTGATCTGCGCCCACTTGAACGAGGCGAAAGCTTGCGGCTTACTGGCGAAAGTTTGCAGCACCGCGCTGTCCGAAGGAGTCAGCCCGTGACAGTTATTTTCTAGAACATAAATTGTTCACAAGAAAACACTCTGTGAAGAGTACCAACCTAAATTTCATTTATTACATCAAAAATCAATTATATACGGATTCATACCTAGCTTTGAACCTAAAAAGCTATTATCTGGTTTGGGACTTGCCGTTGCAGTTTGATAGAAAGAGGAGGTGGGAGGAAGAAGAAAAAGAAGTAAAATGAGAAAGGGAGACAGAAAGAAAGGGAGGGAAAATTGAAAAATAAAGAGGAAGAGAATCAAAAGACATAGCAGGACAAATGAAAAAAAAAATTGAGTAGACTCATGTTTAAACAAGTCAAGGTTGTGTAACTCGAACTCGACTCATTTATAACTTGAGTTTTAACTCGAGTTTGAACTCGACTCGTTCAATAGACAAGTTGAGCTCGAGCCAATCTTATACGAGCGAGTTCGAGTTGAACCCGAGCTGGCTCGACTAGTCGACCTGACCTTTGGGTTCTCTTAAGTTCACAAACCTTGTCAGTTTTTTCCCAATATTTTCATGATTTTGCTGCCAAACTTTGCAAAAAAAAAAAAGCCCCAGGTGAATATTTATAGGAATTGCTTTTCAAGAGACTTAATTTCACTTTGATCATCTTATCTTTCTTCCTATACCTTTTTGCAATTTACCCAGGGCAGCTTTTTTTTCTTTTTTTTTTTTGAATGACTTGCGGGAATGTGTGTGGATATATATCTTACGCAATTTTTAGATACAAAGTGTGGTTATTAAGAAAAAAAAATTATGTTTTTTAATATATATTATTCATGTTCCAAGAAAACCACGTTCATCTGTGAAAAATGGTGTAGTTATGGATGTTGTTTGTAGAGATGTGAATCAAATGTCTACATAATCAAATTATGCTTTTTAGAGCAAAAATGTGTAATGTTCTTTGAATATATATTTTAGGAATATGTATTTTTCTTGACATAATGTTCTTCTTATTAAACACCTTCTAAACAATCGTAAATTTTAAATGAGTTTCTGTATTCAACCTTTGAAAAAAAAAAACCCTTCCGCTGAGAATAAAATCCGTTACTAGATTGGAGACCTGTGGTGCTCCCTGAATCTAGCATATGATGCATTTCATATGGAAAATTATCCAGACAATATGTGAACTACATTTTATTTTTAAATTTCAAATCTATGAAACCCTAAGTGGAAGCATACTTATAAAACTAGACCGTCCTACATATGTGATTGCTTGAGCTAGGTAGACCTGTGTATGTTATAAGGAGTACTCCCATAAGAATCGGGTCAGTGACTTTTGATCAATTGAAAATTTGTTAACTATATGTTTAGTGCAATTCCAACAATGATCGCGCCGAACATCTAGAGAGGCAAGCTGCCATCAAGGTGAAACAAGTTCACACTTCTCTAGCATGTATAATATGGTAAGATCCTCTCTAAATGTAGAGTTAATGGTTTTATTATTCCTCATATTTGGTGTCAACTGCGGTGACGCTGAATTCAAATTTATTGTGGACCGGTGCTTGTATAGATGGGAATGCATTTTGGCTTCATTGCCTCCAAAATTTGGCCATATGTTGCTATCTCTTGACAACATCACGTGTTGGTACTTGAGCAATTTAATACGTGGTCTAAGCCTGTTCCCTTGTGTCGTGTTTGCGCCGCACGGTCCGGAGGAGTCGGCCCGTGACAAAGCCTGTCTGTAAGGTTTCAAGGTAGGTCGGTCTGGTAAAAGACCACATGAATCGATTGTTATGCGGGTTGGCTAGATGAAAGTGCAATCTTGGAATGGTCGCTATTGGATTCAATTTTGAGATGCATGTCAGATCACGTCGGATTCAATGAAGAAAAGGAGATAGACATTTTTATCATTTAGTATTAGTTCACACATTTTTCTTTTTCAGTGCATTCGGCTATCCCATTTAACGAATCATTAGGATTCGTTTTCAATTGAATCTTCCCCAATCATAGGCTTCTCGTCCACGAATGTCGAGGTCACAATTCTGCAACCAAGTTTTTCTAATTTCATGGCTTTGACTCAATCTCCTCACTTTGTTTCAACTCAACGTCCTTTATTTTGATGGACCCACTGCCCTTTAACTTTTCTTCTATGAAATGTAGATAAATTATCAATTAATTGATTATGCTATACTATATGTGATGCCTTATAATGTTGCCATTGTTGACATGATTCAGGGTCATGAATCAAAATAACTTTTTGTCAATTATCTCTAAGTTGTTACTAAATTAAATTGGGTTTATTTCATAAGACAACAAAAATGCCACTAATATCAATGAATTCAAGCTCATTAGCTTGCCTTAGCCTCTCTGATTATAGCCACGACATAAAATACATATATTTAACAATACAGTTAGATTTTTTCTATTCATGTTTTAATCATTGATGTGAAGTGCTAGAAAGCTGTCCAAGACGAACCTAATATATTCGCAAACTTGAAGGCCAAATACTAACTTTTCTGAACTAAGAGCTGACTCGCCATTATTGCAAAATTTTTTAAGTTTTTTTTTTTTTTTCATTTCCGGATGAAACTAGAAGATCAACATTTTCAATGCCTTGAAGCATTAAAGAACAAACGAGCAATATCCAGGCTGTGTTGTTTGTACCACATGAAACAAAGAACTCAGAGGTTGGTGAACAAGAACTTTCCGACTGTGAGTCAATACCAAGTCACGGATGGTTGCCTTGTACGTATTGCAAGTGAGCATATGAAATCTACAGATATGATTACCATCGGCCATCGTAAAATTCTGGTTTTTCTTTTGTCTATTCATCAATTTAACTATTTGAGCTTTCCCATGTACAATGAGATGAATGCCACAAATTACCTCTCCATCTCTAACCCACTTTGCGATCAGATCGCCATCATTTTCCTTCAGGGACTGCAGTTCGTCTTCCTCTTTCAAGACATCAAGTACCCTTAAGTTTATCCGATGAATGCCAATCACAGAACTGTTCAAACTGGACTTAACCTTCCTGTTAAATGGAATCGAACGAGAACAGATGACAGGTTTCCCGGTGGATCTGAAGGACCGAAATCAGCAGGTGAAGTGTGAAAATTTTTCTTCCAATTGAACCAGAATTTCACACAGGCTGATGGTTTTGAATCCTCAATTGCCATTAGCTCTTACCCAAAGACAAGAACAACTCGACACCGTCAGCGCAATCAAGTTGCATCCAAAGGATAAGCAGCTGCAGCTGCACCTGCCCAGAAAATGGCTTTACTTTTTTAATGGGTCTTCTTGCAGAACAGGTCACGAGCTGTTGACAGAAAAGAAAAGCTGACGCGAAAGGGGGTTGATGATGCTTGGGAAAGGTAATAGAAGTCTGAGTCAAGGAAATCACGAGTGATGCAAGTTTGTCAACGGAGCCCCTCAAAGCAGCACATCTCTTGAGGTTCATCATCTTCATGTTGGATACCTGGGGTACAGACCAACACAGAAGCAGGAACACGCACAGAGGAAAAAGGGGGTGTTCACCAAGGTGATGGAAAGGCAACAACAGTCAGAGAGCCATGGCAGTCGAGACATTCTGTGTACTTCAAGTCAGATGCATTCCCCAAACACAAAGTATTCTCGGTAGAATACAGACAATTAGAAAAGGGCTAAATTGGTTTCCTGGCTCAAACACAAATTTTGGCAGACACAGGCAAGAATTTGACTGATAGAAACATGCTCTGCATTGTCTATTCAAGTTTGGTAGTAGGTGATGTATCAGTTGACCAGTTGGGCTGCCGATTGACGAGTCTCCCGCATCATTTCCATGTCCAGGAAATCATAATAAAGGAAACTGCACACGTTAAAGCCGTGAAATGGGTGAATATGCTATTTCTCTGTCCAACTCAGTCTCTCTAGTCACATTAGTGTACACCCACGTTGTCAGGATGCTTCTTCTGTAAAAAACATTCACCTTAGTTTAGCTGGAGTCATTGAATTTTTTCAATCACAAAATCTTCCTAATCAGAGAAGATAATTTTGTGAATTTCCTTCCGTCTGCACCAGAGGCCCAAACGATAGCATGGGGCCAATCAAATATTGGGCTCTCTGGATATGCAGTGTGTAAGAAGTTTCATCCCTCCATCTCATAATCACAGACATAAAAAACTGAAAATATGAAAAGTTTGGGTAAATATGTCACTGAAATTATGCAGTAGATGAGAAAGCAAAACAAAGGGTTCTGATCCTAAGTAACCAACATGAGCTTAAATTTAGCCGAGCATGAAGATCTCAATTTCTTTATCACTGCGTGTCAACCGTTGCTCACTTCTTTATTTTTGGACTGGTGAACGTTCCATGTTATTATGTCAACGACAGAAATCCATTTAATGGAGGGTAAAAGCTCTTACAACATGTATGATCTTCATATAAATTAGCTCCCATTCCCCTCTAGCAGTCCACTGACTTGTACAACTAAAACATGCTGATCACTAGCTAAAAGCAATTCTCACTGTATCTTGGAAAACGTACAAACAGAAATAAATAAATGTCATCAAAATGGAAGGTGCAGCTCAACTGCAGCCTTCATACAGGACTTAATCCAAAACCGTCTGACTCTTCTTAGTGTAAGAAGATTGATCATTTAGTGTTGCTTCAATTCTGCCGGACGTTATTAACTAAGCATCCAGCACCTGCTAAATTTCTTTGTATCTGAAATAGAAACATGTCAACAACAAAATAACAACAATATCGGCTAATATAGCGCATGAGTCATGATTCTATCTAAAGCTTCAAACTGAGATCAATGCTAGCTTTTTCATCTGTCCCATCAGCATCTCTTTCATCTTCTGGCTCGGTTGCCCTTGCACTTGGTTCTGGACATAAAAAGCTGTAGAACTGATCTCCTGCTTGATATTGGTATTGCTGAGAAAGGTCACAACGATAGGGATGACGAAGGTGATGCTGATGATGAAATTGGTGACAAGCCAATCCGCTCCACCTTTCACCAGCGCTGAACCTCAAGCTTGGCATCAAATCTCCATTGGTGGAACCTCTAAGAGCATCCTGAGTAAGAAGAAAATCCATCTATAACAAGCACAGAGATATATTCCTGCCACTAAGCCATCAAGTTCTGGTTCAACATCCAACTGCATTACCTGGGATGGCTTTGTTTGGTATTCATAGAGATCATGGCACTCAGCAGACAAAAGAGAGGATTGCTTGGATCTTGAATTCGAGGAAGATGATGAAGACGAAGGACCTAGAGTGAGAAATGCACCATCTAGACTACCATTATCTTTCACTCTAAAATCAAATTCAGGAGGCGTTTTCCAGTTTATCTCTTGTGAAGTTTTGAACGAACACGCATCTCTGAAACGGAGAGCAGGAAGACTTTTTACAATGAGCAATCCTGAAACTGGAAAGGAAAGCAGAACGACATGTAGAACAAAGAACATTACCTGACAGTTGGCTTTCCAAATTCAATTTTATTTGGATGCTCTGGAATGCAATTACTTGAGCTGTCATTGAGAAAAGACCAGGGCCGCTTGATGCCAACCACCTGCACTACACACTTGGAAAATTCACCATCACAAATTGCACTCGTGCAACTCTTCTGTTCACAAAATTTTCACCAGAAAAACCCAGAATTCTTTTCATCACGTGTAGATTGGTCCTAAACCAAACCTTAATAGCAGGTTAAAGTGTCAACCAAAACATCAAGAAAGATGGAAGGCGTGGAAGGAAACAACACGCATACCCTGTCTTCCTGTGGCCATGGAGTGTCGCTATTGGTGTAGATTTGGTTTGAAGGGGGCTCCATCTGCAGATTAACTCCAGAAGATGACGTTGGTGAAAGATTCACCTGCACCAGATATCCAGAGAAAGAATTGGTGCATCTGCTTTCTGAGAGAACCCATAGAATTGAAAAACAAAAAAAAAAAAACAACAACAACAACAAAGGAAGAGAGAGGATAGTTCTATACCAGAGTTGGCTGCTTCCTGAACGCGTTAGGTTCATGAAGGTGAGGAATGGGAATGCCAAAGTTCTCCACATTTCTGATATATTGTTCATTATTGGACCAAGAAAGAGGGATAAATGGAGGAGTCGGTGGAAAAGGAGGAGGTGATGGAGATGAAGAAGACAGAGGATGGAGATTAGGAATTGAGAAAATAGGATCCTGGGAATGGTTGTACGCCAAAGAGCCAGAACTTGAAGGTGAAGGGAGACTGATTGGAGGAAAGGAGTGAGAGTTCGGAAAGGTCTTCTGTTGTTCTTCCAATCTTATCTTCTCCAGTTGAGCAACACCCAGCCCACGTTGAGGGATTTTCTTTTGTTTGTGCTTTTTGACGGATCTATGATTGCCAATCCTGAAACTCTCTTCCTGCGCCATGGCCTCAGCTTTGATAGAACCACCAAAAGAAAATCTAGAGACGGCCACAGCTTGACCTCCAGTTTGAAGCAAAATTGCCATCAAAGAAGTCTAAAACCCGCATGGGAAAGATCCCAATTGTCTCTTCTCAAATCCTAGATTTTATACCTTGAAAAAGAGAAAGCCCAGATAAACAAAATTTGCTTATCTTTTCTCTTTTTTCTCGAGGAACCAAGTCTATATCAAATAATGGAAAAGGGAATGACAAGAATAAGAAGACGAAAAGAAACAGTTTTCTTCTTTTACTTTCCTCTCTTCTACCAATGGAGATTTCAGTCTGATGAAGATACAAAGGTTAAAAGCTCAAAATGGTTCTTCTTCTATACATTACCTAGACTTAAGACCCAAGCTATATTGAAAAGGATGAAGCATTCATCGAAGAAAAGAAAAACGAAAAAAAAAAAGGAAAAAGTTCAGAATCTCATTGTCATCAGCAAAAGGATGGGTATGTGATTTATCTTCGCTCCTCACTTTACTCCCCAACCTCGAAAGAGAAAAAAAAAGACAGAAAAATCGAGTCGAGTAGAAAGATCGGCTAAAAATTCGACGAGAAAAAGATTGCAGTTGTAAAGTACCTTCAACCTCAATCTTTATCCCTTCAGACACCACCAACAACAAGATTTTTTCAAAAGGAGGGAACAACCGCATTGGAATTTCGTCTGGTAGATCTGGAGCTCATTTTTTCTCGCCAAAATCTTCGCATCCCAGATCTTTCTCACTCACAGACACACCAGAAAGTGTTGATCCATTCTCCCCTGCTCCCACTGATTCTTTTTTAAAACTATCGTCACCACCACCTCTCCTCACTCTCCTCCGCTGCCTTTTCTTTCTTTAGGAAGAGAACTTCCTTCAGGAACTCACCTTAGTTACAAATTTGAATACGGGGCTCGAAGTTTTCCTTTCTCTAACATAAATCTCCTTTTGCTGGCAACTGACAAAAGGAAAAACCCCAAGCTAAACGATGTTACGTTGCAAACACATGAAAAAAATATATGCTTCAAATAATATTACATTGTCAAGTTCATAAGTATTTTACACTTAAAGAGAACCAGGAAAGTACAGTCATGTCTTTTAATTGGACTAACATTTGTATTAGAGTTGTTGTAGAAAAGAAGAGATTATTCTTAAGAAAACAACAATATCTGAGCTCCATTTAAGATTATGGCCAAACAGTAGCGCTTTAAAGGGAAATTTTCTTTCGTTTTTTATCCACATCTCAGTATCTCGACTTTTTTATTAGAAAAGTGTGAGAGACAGCCACTTACATCTCTATAGATTTCCAAAAACAGAATGGCATTTGTCCGTCTCTGGTACGTGGGGCGTGGCTCTCTCTCTCTCTCTCTCTCTCTCTCTCTCTCTCTCTGAGCACCCCCTCCTGGTACATTTATCTCATACCACCGCACTCATTGAAAATTTTATGGATGTAGTTGGTTTGAGGGTTTTCTCAATTTTATCTTTGATCGAATTAGTCTGATTTGAGGATTTTGTCATTTTTATTTCGAATCTTGAGTCAAATAAGAACATGATTTAACCCCAAAAAAATAGAAAATAGAAAGACAAACCTCACTTTTTCTTCTCAGTTTGAAATTATTTTGAAGAAAAATTGTTAGATTTGTTAAGTGCTTCCAGGTGAAATTTCATTAGTATCTATGATATCTTTTCAAGCTTTACCCAAACGCGTGGTTGGTAAAGTCATAAAGCACCCCATTACTTTCTTACTGTCATCTAAGTCAGCCTCTTTCTCGTGGCTCTCCTAACACATTTGTCCAGTCATTTCTAATTAGGGTGTGGCATAGGATGGATGTTGTTGAAAAGTTCTGTCATTGTCTTTTTTATTGTGCCAAGTTCAGTTTCGACCCAATTCTAATGCACAATTTAGCTGCTTTGGATTCATCCAAAGTTGCAACCACGATTTATATTAACATTTTAACTTATATCTATTCAGAGTCAAATTTTGATCAATCTAACTGTGGAGTTTTGGGTATGTAGGGCCTGTTTTGTTTTCTCACGGGATTGAGAGAACTGCATATATTTTGGATCTATATGAAACTCTATGAACTGCCAACTTATGGTTTTAAAGCTAATGCAAGCTGATATGTGAAAGAAATTGAAATCTGCAACGTTGGTTCTTCTAGTTTGCGTTTGATTGCCTCAGATCTGATATGACTGCAGCCAACTTGGGGAGATCATATCGTTGAATTTCGTGTTAGATCTGATGGTACAATCTTAAAATCCAAGGAGATGAGTGGAGGGCTGGCTGTTCTTACTCACTTTATTCTGATACTGACTTCTGCGAACGGGGGAAGGCCACCAGCAGAGAACTTAAGGCTGGCTTGCCTGATTCTGATATTGGTTGATGCAGTAAGATACAAGCATATAAATTTTCTACATATGCGCTGAGTTGTACATAGCATCTTGGCCGGGGAAAAGACCAGCCATGAAAAGTTAAACAGTATCAATAAAGTAGATTGTCGAATCGAGTTATATCAACGAAGCGTATTCCTGTTCAGCTGAAGAGTATTTCTCACTCCCTCTGTCCCTCGCGTATGTGTAAAAGATTTATTCTGACTGCTTTAACGTTGATAGCTCCAATTTTTCCACAATTCTATTTATCTGTCATTATTGAATGTTTACTATTAATCAAATAAGAAATAAAAAGAATTGTCTCAATTGCTTGTTTACAAGTTAGAATCAAGTCTGTATGTATATTCACATTAATAATGAAAATATTGGATCCTGGCAGTTATGGTTTGTGGCAATCAAATTCTTTTAATGATTTACTATTGATTATCTATTGAGGAAAAAGGAAAAAATTGGATTATTTCTATTTTTTTGCTTGAATTTTTTCCCAACATTCTATATTGAAAATCAACAATAAACATGATTGTTCACAGGTCATGCACCAAAAGGGCATCTATTTACCAATTTCTTTACATATATATATATATATATATATATATATATATATATATATATATATATATATATATATACACACACACACACACACACACATACACACACACACACATATATATATATATATAGGTATCAACTGTCCTAAGCCTTTTGATAGAGACAAAATGTGTTACTAAAATGTCCTTACCAAAAAAATTGGCATGCTCTATGTTTTTACGAAATTATGAAAGTATAATGATCATGCATGATAAACTTAATTTTGTTTTTATCTCTCTCCTCCTCGTCTTATTAAATCATATAAAGCGGGAGATTTGTTTTTTGCCTCATGTTTTCTATCTCACTCTCTTACAGTTTTAATTACCTACTTTTTTCTCTCACGTTTTCATTCGTTTCTCTCTTTATATATTGCCCGACTGCGTAAAGTTGTTTTTGATGAATTCAGCTCTTCAGATGTATGTAAAATCTTTAGAACTATATGACCGAAAAAATTTGTAAAGATCTTATGAGATATATTTTATAGATAAATATATCTAATGGTCATAGATTTATCCCCTCATATAAAATCTATTATACCTAGCCGTGCCTTCTGTTTAATTTTCAGAAAACAAATTTCTTACCCTCTTAAATGTCATATTCTAAATCATAATTTTGGGATATATCTGTGTGTATGTGTGTTTAGTAAGTGAAAATCACCATTGTATATTATTACTGCACTTACGCTGGCTTCTCTATTCATTTGCATTGAACAGGGTTAATTAATTATGCAGATTTGTCTCCCAGAACAAGCATTTCTGCTATTATGCTAATGACACGATATTATTATAAAATTCCACTATTTTCAATAATTGAAAGTAATCCCTTGGAAAATATTTTCATATTAAAAATTAGAAAACCCATATTTTTATCGATTAAACCTACTAACAGCTTCCTATGTTGGCGCTTTCTAAAATATTCTCAAACCAAGGAATTGGTCCTGCATTCACATTGACTTATTATGCAATGGTGTCCCCACGGTGTTTTACTCTGTATTTAAGGGATTTAATAAGTTTTGAATTGTTTAAAATTGAGTTTCTATGTATTAGTTCCCATCTGAAAGAAATTTCTGGCTCGGTTACTGCCTGCGTCATAAGTCGTTTTCTTCTCTTAGCCTTGTAACATAGGCGATGGTGCTGGTGACCCCTTGAAAATCCACTGGGGTAGTGCTTTGTCCAATTATACGCGTATGTTGAATAGCAAAAGACCATACTCTGATCTGGAAAATTTAGCAAAATTCCGTGGATCACGAACAAAACAACTGAATAAATGATACCATCCAACCATAATCTTGCAAAAACTGAATACCATCCTGAAAGATTCACATTCCAATTTCAAGAGAAGCTGTCAAATTCTAAATTGGTGTTTTCGCCTTTCGGTGTTTCATGAATCGAACGCAATCTCACTATACTGTGGCATGAAATACAAGTAGAATTTCACTGTTTTGGCATCGTTTCCAATCTGATGATGGAAGAAATATTTCTTTTTCTTTTGAATCCTTCCTTTATCTTCATTTCTTCTTCCTTTCGAGTTTGGCTTGTAGAGAAAAAGATACAGTTGGTCGTTCATCCATGACAAAGTTGTTCAGCACGATTAGAACTGTCGCACCAAAAAGCACAAATGACCACATCTCGGCAGTTTTGCGGACAGCAAATCAGAAAGCTGTGGAGCGGCAGTAGAGCACCTAAAAAGGGCTGCACAAGTACACGCATTCATTCAAAGTGGGTGGATATGGATGTAGTTCACATTATGTATTTGTATATTATCAGAGTAAAATTGTACCTATTCGCATCTCAAACCAAGTTTAAACGTGTACCTTATAAATTTGTCTGAAATGGATGTCATGGACAATAGATTGAAGTTGGATTTTAGTAGATTTTTTGAGAAAACGTATCCAGAAAGCTTTTCTTACCTGATTACCACATCCTACAAGATATTTTAGTGTGGATGAAAAGCTAGGATCAATCAGCCAGTTTTCGGTCATGGGAAGATATTTCGTTCTTGAATCTAGAAAGTGCTTTGCACGTGCTAGTAAAGATACAGAAAAGGTCCACCACAGAGTGGTTTTTCAGAAAGAATAATTGCAGACAAACTTTAAGAATGAAGAAACTCTTAGTTTCATTTCTTCAACTTATGCCGTTGCATGACAACCAAAGCTTTGGTGCTCAATATGAATTATAAAAACCTCCATTCCTCATCTCCATGATGCAAGTTTCTTGTCTCCTGTTTTCACTGAAATGAACCTAATGGAGCACATTTCCTAAGACAGTCTGTCGCAAGGCATGATTCTATTGTTTACTCCTTTTGCAAGATACAAGAAACAAATTTGTTGTTCAAGGTAGGCTACTTTTATAATTTAGCACTTCAGAAAGTAAATTTCAGTAGCCTATTTGTAACTGTGGTTTCTTCTTTTTATAATTTCTTAATGTTTACATTAGTTGTAGCTAGATATCGTTGAATTTTCTGAGAATATTTGAATTTTATATGCATGTGTCATCCATATCTAGAATCAGATTGCAAGACAAGGCACAGACAATACTTTTTGAATAATGGCTACCGCCCTCCTAAATGTGGAAACATAGAACAGAACCTTTCAAATACAAGCAACAGGAAAGCGGAATCCACCTTCAACTCATGTGATCTTCTGTTTGTCATTGCAGATTTGGTCCCCCCTATCAATTTCCCAATAAGTGTGTACTTGAAGGAGAAGCCTTTTGGGGCTCCCATTTACTTGTTATTCACAGTAATGATCCATGACTTTACAACTCACAGCCCAGAGCAGGTATTGTGTATGAATAAAGTTAGAAGAGGCATGCTGTTCCCATACATTTATTGGATACTTTGCAAATTTGTGATGCATGTGGTCCAATGCTCAACCCTCTTCTGCCAAATGAAAGGGGCAGGAAACCCACATGAATTTTCTTGTAACTCGGTGAGAAGGAGACCCTAAAACAAACAATGGCCCACAATTTTTTTTCCAAAAGCGGGTCAACTGCTTCAAGGGAATCAATTTATTGCTCACTCCAAACCCCAAAAAGAAGTATACCATGTTTGGATCAACACTGAAGTTGATGAGGCTGTAGGATCATCTAAGAATATGCAAATCCCATTTCCTTTTTCCTCCTTTTGTGTTTATGGTAGTGGGAATGAATAAGATCACATTGAGATTACTAGATGCCATTTTTGCTGCACTGAGGTTTACGCTGTTCCTCAACTTGGTTAGACATCTAACTGTTGTTGTGAAAGTGCAGTAGTTGTAAGTAAGTGCCGTCCATCCACCACCCCATAATTTCAGGTGGTTTCCATTTTGATATGTTTTGCATTTAGCAGATTGCTTTGATCAAGGCAAGGTGATAAAAGCCAAGTCTGTTGAAGTTTTTCTCCTTCCTTTTTTTTTTCTTTTTGTTTGTTTCAAATGCGTATGGTTTATTGCTATAAGCACTGGATTTTAACTAAATATTTCACTTCGAGTTGCGTGCTAATCAATCTGCAGAGCAGTCGCAATCAAACTGCCTTTAAAAGAAAATAAGATGTGCTTTTGGAAGAATATTAAGGCTGGCTCCCAGTTAAAGCTCCAGATTTGACAGCCCAGCAGAAGTCTTTTCCAAGAAATTGATGCTGATGCTTGGGGATATTGTGAATCAATTCTTTAACACGACATGATTTTGATAAGAACTAAAACAATGTTTTCTTTCCCCTAGAAAAGGTAAATGACTTTGAACGTCAAGGAACAGGACAGGATAAAAAAAAAAACAGGTTGAGAGGTAACTGGTAAGCCCTCAGCTTTTTCCACCATGAGTTAGGAGAACCATGACATGAAAAAGCCCGGATCGCTAGGTGGTGGACTGAATTTTTTTTTTTTTTTCGTTTTCTTCCTCGTGACATAGAAGAAGCTGCTTTTGGGGATGGAGACGTGGCCGCACTGGTTCAACCTGTCATATCTACAGTCATCTTTCCACCCATGTAACACCCAATGTGACTTCTCATTGAACCCCCAAAAACAGTTCCCAGGAAAGTATGATTTTAGCTTATAAACCCTGCAAAGCTCTACAGTATTGATGCTTGAAAGCATGACCAGCTACCCATTGCAGGATCTTCCCTGTATTATGCTTCACAGTCTCCGCCGAAGCTTGGCTTATTGGGAGTCTCCTTACGGAGTTGATTTGGATGACAAATTGAGAGCCCTCACCAAAAATTGCACTGCATTTAGGTGACTTAACCAACAAGGCTATAATATTACAGTGATTTGCATTTAGATGGAAATATGGTGTTCTTCGATTTGGCAGAGCTTGATTGTCAAGCTTTTGGAGATTCCAACCCCCAACAGTTTGGTGGCTCGTTTTGCGGACTTGATGGCCATTCATAGTTTCATATTAGAAAGCAACGAAGTCATACCAAAGTTTTTCAGCCAAAGAAAGACGACGGATAGTTGAAGAAATGGGCACTAAATTCTTTTTGGGAGATCTCCTCCAAATCACTGATATGACTATCGAAATCATGAGCATCCGAATGTAGACTCCAAAACCAAGCAGCTATATCAGGGCCCTTAGCTACTGTCCTTGATATTCGGCTCCAGCCCAGTCCAGGAATGAAGTTTTTATGGGATCCCTGTCCACCAAAATCTTGACCTTTTGGTTCCAGCTTGCCAATAATCAGAGTCTTCACCTTTTAGAAGAATTTGTTACTCGGTTTTTTATCACTAAAACTTCTTCCCTCGAATCTCTGTGCAGCTAATTTGGCCCATGTGGGTGCATCAGTGCCGTGAAAGTACTTGTACAATTTCAGTTGTTTTTTTCTCTTTGGTATCTTTGGCCTTTTGGCTCGGGATGGGAAATTAATGGTGAAGTGAAGATTTACCTGGATTCTGCTGAAGATTTGCACCTATTGTTGAAATTAGATCTAGTGGAAATTCTAGGACAGAATTGCATGTAGGAGGGGTCCGAACAGCTAATACCTTTAGAGTGGTTGGAAATAAGAAGAAAACCCTTAAAAACCATATCTGACCCGTGGCAGAACTATTCGGAAAAATCAACTGAAAAATCATAGATATGCCTCAACGTTACAGAAGTTGGCTTGTTCAATGAACATTTTATGTAGAGGGAAAACTAAGACCAAATTTCAACTGTAAATTTGTGTAGATCCAATTCTAAACTCGAAAATAAAGAAGATCCAACCAAAGATTAAGATAACAAAGTCGCACCCAAGATGAATCCCAAACATCTCACTGCATCTTGATTCTGATTCTGGATTATTGACATTTAAATGGAAGTCCCAAAGGGAGCTACTCTATATAATGAGCCTGCGACTTGTATATGTTCTTTCTTGGCTACTCTAGTGAATTGGAAGTCTGATGAAGGCCTGAGTTAAAAACGGAAAATAAAAGCAAAAGCCTCAGTGGACAAAGTTTTATCCGTGTGATTGGAGAACCAAATAAACAGCAAGATCATATAATGCAGTTCCAGGTTTCTGTATCCAATCTACATTGTTGAGGCTTTTACACAAGGTTTTAGAACTTTTCTGCACTTGTTTTGGATCTGGGGACCGAAAAACATATGGCGGCCAACCATAGGCATAATTACATATTGTCGCAATCAACTAATTGGACATTGGACATTGGCCATTCTTGTTCAAAAGTCAGATTCAGGCTCAAAAATATAAAGGGGAAATTGGATATGAATTTTTAGATGCAAATGAAGTAACATATTCATAAGCATGCATTGGCCATTGACAGATTACCAATTCTAGTTCAGTTATAGCTTGTTTTGGATTTCATGCTGCATGTACTGATATAATCTTGCTTGGGGATCCTGCCCACCCGTTGGCCATAAAGATCAAAAACTTCTTTCAAAACTAAAATTAAAACTTAAGTTGAACGCCACCAGTTCAATACAAGGGTGTGTTACTGCTGACGTAATTTGGTAAGAGTGCCTATCCAAGAGAAGAAAAAAAAAATTATGGACAATTATCACTCTAAATGCATCTTTTACAGGAATTCAATGCACGTTATGAAGAATTTCTTCAGGATGATTCAACTTCAACCAGAGTTCACCGAGCCTACGGTATTAAAAAAAAAAAAAAGCTGAATATCATGGCTTGTGTTTGATTGCATGTGCCCTTTTATCTGCAGTTTCTAGGTAAAATTTCGAGAACAGGTCAGACAAGGAAAACATTGAAGACGGTAAATGTTACACTTTGCATCCCAAAAAAGAGTGAAATTTGTCTTAAGCGTCTGACTTCTTTACTCGTCGAAAGCAAACATAGTGAAACCTTCACTGCACCTTTTCCCGTGTTTCCTTTTACCCCTATGCAATTCCCCCCAGTAACAGTGACAGCAATACAGCAAGTGGTTTTCACTCCCAAATGCTTAATGGGTCATTGCACAGTGACAGCAATATTGTGAGTTTTGACTATCTGTCTGAAATTGGGCTGTTGATACCTCTACATGAATCCAAGAGAATGGATCTAATTCACCCAAAGAAAGAACAAAGTTCTGTGCAAATATGTTGTTAGAGATGGATGGGCTTCGATATTTATCCTAGACTATTGGACATCTTCGTTTTATGCTAAAATCTTAGCTACGTTTACCCATAAGAAAAAACTGATGGCATCCAAGAAGACTTCATAATTTAACACGCAACCTTTCACTAGGTCGTGACCGACAAACTACAGCACTTCCAAAAAAAGGTATCAACTGAATATTATATAACATTTCGTTGGCCCGTGAACGCAGTAAATGAGCTGTGGGCTCTGGGAAAAGACAAAGAAGATGATGATGAAGAAGAGAAAAGGACAGAAGATGTAAGTAATTTTGTTGCATCCGACTATACACTCAGTGAAGATGTGAGAAGTGAGAAGAAGAGATGTTCATGAAGGATAAAGCGTGAGGAGGAGCACCACCATAGTGGCCACAGCAGATGCAGACGCAGATAATGCAGATGCCCTTCTTTCTCCCGCTGCACCTCCCCACTCATTTATGTAGAAACCAGGAGGGACACCTCCTCCTTCAGTACTCCTCCCTCCCGAGGTCCCATTCTTTACTGAAAAACTGCATCACAAGAATCAGAACATCACTTATTAGGTGTTTGTTTTGTAGCTGTTCATCCCTACAACATTAGACAAGTTATCGCCAATATTCCTGAACAATTATCATACTAAGGTAGGGGATGCTGATAAAAATACCATGTTTTCATGCTTCGGCATATCAATTAGAGAAAAGATTAAGATGAAATATAATATAAAGAATGTCTAAGTCTTAACTCTCATGAATTTTGAAGTGAGCGACAGCTTTTCCTTTTTTTGTTCCTGATGAAATCTTATTTCAAATAAAATGAAACATCAAAATCCATATGATCGAAATCTTCAAGAAACTTTCCTACATTTGATTTTCTACAACGAATTGCATCGTTACGTTGCTTAGCCAACAGCAGACTCATTTCAGCTACAAAAGTTGGCCAAGTCCAGCTTTGGTTTTCTGGGTCCATTAGATAGCACATAGCCAAACGGAACCAAATAAGCCCTCGTCAGACTTAATCGTTGCCGAACTTTGGTCGGCGTCCGAATAAAATATGGGCTAGCCAGATCCAGGTGTAAACCTTCATGCAAAACAATAACGAAATTATAAAGTGAAAGGAAATACAATAAAAGTTCATGAAAACTGATTGAATGCCTATAATAATCTTCATGTCATGGTTCGCACTGTAAAGAAAAGAATTTGAAAACTGAAAGAACCAATTATGAAGCAAAAAAAAAAAAGGATTATTTTAAGATGCATGAAAAGGATCCAAAAATTCGACTAAGAGCAAATAAATTATTTGGGCCTTGGACGGTTGGACCTTCTTCAGTTTCAGGAAACGTCTCCTTCAATTTCACGACAAGGAGTTAAAAAAAAGCGAAGATGGTTACGTTATATTACATTCACCAGGACTTTTATGGGCCCCACACGCCTGTCGGTTCCTTCCCTGGAACCCAGTAAAGCATGTGCGTGTGCGAGTCCGAACTTGGTGGGGGCGCGGGTCGTACGTGCTCTAGATTATGCCCGTTTATCCAGAAAAAGTCGGGGAATCTGAGCTGGAAAGTTAGAAAACCACACTGATTTTCATAGAAGCTTAACGTCAGTTTCCCCATAATTATCCTACTTTTTCTGGATAATGGAAGCCTCCAAAGAGAGAAAAAAAAGTTCGGCAGAAAGGGACATCTTATGCTCTGGTAACGAATCCCCATTCTGATTCCCAGTTGGGATTTTAACGGAGGGAAGAAGCCGAGCCCCGCAGATTGTAGCAATGGGACTAAACCCTAAATTCGAAAGAGAAAAGAGGGATGACTGATGATGACTCACCTCGATGGGAAAAAGCAGTTTCCGAAACCTGCACATTCGCATCCGAACAGAAGCGAAAAGAGGAAAAAAAATGTGAAATAAAGGAAGTGGAGAGGAGGGAAGAAGAGGGGAAAAAGGTCGAATTAGTACTGGGGTTGAGGGAGGTGAGGGCGGCGGTGCCGGAGAAGTCGCAGCTCTGCTGGGAGAGGCCGTTCTTGAGGAAGTAATCGTTGAAGGCGAAGGAGGCGAGGGCCTGGACGTCGGAGGGGTCGTAGCACGGTCCGCCAGACTGGATGGGCGAGCAGTCCGTGCCGCCGTGGCCGCAGGCCCAGTCGAGCGCCGTCTGGAGAACCGAGTCGGGGGCGTTGTTCTTCGCCACGCACCACAGCTCGACGTCGTAGGAGCCGCTCTGGTCGTCGGCCCTCGTCCCGCCGGCCATCGCCGACAGCAGCGCCAGCAAGGGGAGGAGAGCCGGAGCGCCGGAGACGACGAAGCAGGGCTTCCGGGGGGGTTTCCGCATGGTGGACTCGCAGTGAAAGAGACAGTGAAGAGCAAGAGAGACGGCGTGAGAGAAATAGCCGTTCGGGATGGGAAACGGTTCGCTTCGTCGTCGTTTTGGGTCAAAATTGGTGGGCGACCGTTTCGGGGAGGGGGAACCGGAGATCTCTGGCGGTTCACCTCCGGTCCGAGTAGTGAGTGCAGTCCGACTCGTCGGTGGATCCAAATCTCGAATCCAAATTTAACAAAAGAACAAATCCATTTACAAAAGTTTTTAAGCGTTTGGTGTCAATGGTGGTAATGGAGGGAGACGTGAACGTTTAGCGGTTTAGGGCTCGGGTTTGAGATTTTAGTTTTCTTTTTTAACAAATTTAATCCCTTTTTTTTATCAAACTAGATTATCCAAATCCAAATAACGGTCCTTCAGAAATAACGGTTCCTATATTAATGATGTGAACCTCAAGCGGCGGGGCGTATATATATATATATATATATATATATATATATATATATAACTTTTTATCTAACTAAGATCGTTCATCTAAAATAAATGAATGATTAAAAGAAGACTCGTTTGATGAACGAGCAAAGTTGAACTGAAACGCGAAACTCAACGTCAGTTTTCTGCATCTTCCTTTCTTTATTGTTTAGTTTCATTTGATTTCTGATGAATCTCAACCTGTAAGAACGAACGACGGAATGTGTAGAATGTAAACCACGAACAGGACGAAGTGCCTGCCAATTGCCTAAAAACAAGGGAGCTCTCTTCTGGTTCTGCAACAGCAATTTCTAATAATTGCAAGCTTCAAGAACCGATCTTGCGAAGGCGGCAGAAGATCGGATGGAACGCACGACATGACTCTGAACAGTGAGTTGCAGTCGCACTCGTCTGTACTGTCAGAATCCAGAAAGGTTTATGTAGAAAAAGAGAAGAAAACCCATTTCCCCATATAATTGAGTGGCGCATGTTTATTGATATGGCCGGACTATATGTGACTCCTCACTAATAATAAAAATGTGAATATCTCCTTTAACCTTAAGATTTTGATAGTGGAAAGATCAAATTCACAAAAATGACTTAAAACTAAAACATGATTTATATTTAATTAGTGTTTGTTTACTTTTAGCTACAGTTAATTATCCAGATTCGAAGTGTTTGCATCCATAAGCATTTGAGGTCTGATGAGAATTTTAAATTTCAATGGTTCCAAGTTTCGGGTTTTGAGGCCCATTAAACATGTGCCCTAGAAACATGTTGTTCGGGCCTCGAACACAACCAAAGTATTTGGGTGCTTGAAATGACCAAAATGCCTTTGATATATAAAAGCTTAGGAATGGTAAAACGCCCCTTATGTGAACAAAACTGGAACACAAAAGTTCACTTTTTGTAGCAGAAGACATGGTGACCGGTTAATGGAGTGTATAAGGAGTAGAGCCAACTCGAGCTTAAACTCGAAGTCGCTCAGGTAAACTAGACACAAGCTCAACTTGTTTGTAAAACTCGAGTTCGAGTTACATGAACTCAGGCTCGATTAAATTCAACTAAGCTCATTTAATTTAGTTTTTTTATATATATGTTTCAAACTTAAAACCAAGGAAGATAAATGGGGAGTTGGTTAACAAGATTAAATAAGTCAAGCTTGAGTCAGGACTCAATCTATTGAGTTGAGTTTGAGCTGATCTTGTACAGCTTGACTCGAGCTTGAACCAAGCTCAAGTCGGCCAATGTATGAGTTGAATCGACCTGACAGAGCAGGAGCTCAACTCAGCTCATGTACAGCCCTACTGGTGAGGACCTTATGCGTATGAGCATGGGGAGGCCGAGGCATGACTAACTACTAGGTAAATAAGACTCTATTATGAAGACTTTTGATGTTTGTGAGCCGACCACATGTGCCTAGTTATCCAGCTTGCCCGACCAACCTAGCTGAAAATTGGATGTGGGCTGCTTATTATTAAGATGGATCTGTGTTTGAATTGATTTTTTTTTTTCGCTCAAAACAGAAGAATGTAGAGTTTGAAAAGTTTTCAAATAATCACTCTTTATGTCAAAACATGCTTTTGTGAAGCTAAATTGATGTTGCTTTTGGTTGTCCGGGATCCTAATGTGGATATAATGATCAACTTTGGTTCCTTTGATGCCTGTAAACTTTATTTTTATGCAGCGGTAAAGCCAGAGGCAGGTCAAACAGTCCAACCTTTGGATCCGAATGAAGTTAAATTAAACTTGAATCCAAATCATATATGGCGCAACTAAATATTTTTTTTTTTCAATTTATTGAGGTAGGGCCATAGCTTAGGCGGCCCCCCTTCCTTCCACCCCTATTTTTACGCATGAACTCATTTAGTAATGTTGGAGAGGTTGGGTATTGGATCACCCAGTTGCACCAACCATATCCGTGACCAAATTGGATCTGAGCGTTATGTCTGGAGTAGTGTCGTAGTCGGTAGTAGTACTTCATTAAAAGTGCTTTGTAATTTCTCATTCATCACACGCTCATCCAAGGTCCCGTAGCTCAGTTGGTTAGAGCGTTGGTCTTATGAGCCGAAGGTCGCGGGTTCGAGCCCCGCCGGGACCACCTTTTGTACTCTTTTCGATTACGGGCACTGTACCCTTGTACAAATCAAATGTTGCTAACTCCGCAACTCGTCCGCACCCAAGGTCCCGTAGCTCAGTTGGTTAGAGCGTTGGTCTTATGAGCCGAAGGTCGCGGGTTCGAGCCCCGCCGGGACCACCTTTTTTTTATCTTCCATTCGTTTCGGCATCTATTGATCGTCAGCTTATGTTTTTCATAAACAACTCTTTGATTCTCCGCGTCCGTTCTTCCCCTCCCCTTTTCAGAAAAGAATATCATTTACCCATCGCGGTCCTTTATTTCCCCCCCTGCAAGAGTCTTATTCGTCCCGCGAAATCTTCCCTCCAAATTTAACAATACCATAAAATCTCCACAAGCCAACAAAAACCACCCGCTCTGACATGAACGAATGAACAAACCATACGTTGATTGATGGTTTCAGCCACCATCCGACCACGTTTATAATTCAGAATCCGCACAAGCAGCCACACCCATCTCACCTACCATCCTCCAAATTTAAAATTTGCAAAGAAAATGGGTGGGAATGGATGCCTCCTGATCGTTCATCATCTACCATCCTGCAAATTTCCACCCAACCCCCTCCTTGCGAGGAGGCAACCGCCGATTTGGCCAAATTATCGTTGCCCTTATTTTCTTCTTACCCAATAATGCAGGTGGTTGAAGACCACCATGAGATGACTATATTTTTGCAATGCCCAGTTCACGCTTTCGTCTTCTTTCTGTAATTATTGTCCTCGTCATCATTGTCTTTTGTATGGTTTTTGCGATTCCCCCAATCTACTGAGATGATTAGTCTGTACTGATGCTGCCGGGCCACCAGTGGTGTGCTTATAACAGATCTGTTGTATCGCTTTATTCTTCCCCCAAGCACATCTCATCTCTCTAATTGGTAGGTGCAGACGCAAACTGATTCCTGCTTTTTCCTTTTTCCCTTGTTGCTGGTATTGGTTTCGCTTACTTTTCTTTGGGTATCCCTGAAACTGACGTGTGTGTCCTCCATGATGTTTCTATTGCGGTTTTGAGTTTTGACTCTTCTTTCTCATTGTTTCATGTCTTCACCGACGTGTTCTTTCTGCATGATGTTTCTCTTCTGTCTTGTCTCTTCTTTCTTATTCTTCATGGACGCATGTGTTCTAGTTTCTAAACTTTGAGTCACTCTGATTGGGAACTCTCTAACTAAGTGGGTGTTTCCTCGTCTGGTGCTTTGAGTGATTTATTATGGACCGTGATCGCAGAATTCAGTACCTGCTTTCGTATCTAATATACCGATTGCTTGGAATTTAGAATTCATAGCCCCTAGGCCAATTTGATATCTGTACCCTAAATTTGTTAATAATGGCTTACATTGGCCATGATATATATGACTGGCTTGTTGCTGATGAGGCTCCACTAGGTGTTTTTCCGTCTTCTAGTTCCGTTTTTAGGAGAACGTTGTTCTGTGTGATCGAACTTTTCAGCTATTTACCACATGGACTATATTATAGCTAAATGATTTTTTCTTCAGTAAATGGCTTGTTTGTTTAATTTGAAATGGTATGTCTTTTATGTACTGCATTGATTTTGAGGGTATCTTAGTTTTGAATCTAGAAATTTTAAGTTCGGTGGTTTTGTCCGATCACCATCGCTTCCTGACTGGGGTTCAGGTGGCCAATCTTACCATCTCTATATTGAATGAGTGTCTTGCGTTTGCACTTCGCAATGTAGTGCTAAGTAACAGATAAGGCGCAGTCGCTCTTACTAACTGCATGTTGAATGCAATCAGCGGCTGAAATTGTGATTTACTGTCTTGAATCACTATCAACCCTTGTCCAGCATTATGATTTAATAAAAGTGTGGAGTGTATTCGTTCCCAAATCATTTAGTTCTGGTGGAACTACATATACAAGAGATGATCCTTAGAATAATATCATGAAGTTACTCACCATCTCTCTGCTGCATATTTATGTTGTTACCTTGATACAAAAAAAATCGGTAGCTGACTTGTGTGGCTTCTAGGCAACTAATAACTGTTAACACTATTTTAAATAAAGGATTGATTTGTCAGGACTAAGTCCACTGTATTTGACTCTGCTGACAAAGGTATTTTAGATCTCATTGGTAATCCGATATGACAGATCTCAGTGTTCCCAAATATCCGATATTACAAGCAGTGAAAGCAATGTCCTTTGACTAGTTGCAGATATCTTCAGCAAATATTTTCCTAACATCAGATGTTGTTTTCTATTAAACTGTAAATAGTGAAAATTATTCAAATACAATGTACAATTTGCAGGGTTTTCCATCAAAAGCATCCTTATCATACTATATGAAGGCAATTTAGTAACCATATCATAGGCATTTAGATGTTTCTATTACTGAAATAAATCTTCTTGTTCATGGACATTCTATTGGGTAGCCTGAAGGTAAGAACAATCCTGTACAGGATCATAAAGATAGCAGTGATATTGTATTTAACATAAATATAGTTATTAATTTTTTATTCTGTAAAGGGAACAATTGTAATATTGCAAAATTTAAAGTGGAGCCAAATGGCTCATCTTTTCTGGGGTTTCTGCTCTTTAAGGGATAAAGCTATCTCCTTTTTTTATTTTTTTCCCTCTTTTGTTACATTACTTGTGTATCACGTAGCATCCCTTTCACCTGTCAAAGGTCAATTGGTCATGCTGGGGTATCTTTCATCCTTTATTCCTACTCAAGCTATAGCACTTTCTGCTAAGCCTGGAGACTGTTCATATAGTACTTGGGTGCAATAGGGATTTACTTATATATTTTTGTAAGGCTCATTCATAATAACTGCTTCTGATTGTTTCTAATATCAAAGAGGAACAACATTTCATTGCTTCAATGGGTTCCAGAGATTGGTTTAAGGCTGTCATCAATGTGAAGAAGTCATTGAAGGAAAGTCACTCAAAGGAACAGGTACTATATCAGACTTTTCTTCTCATCTTGTTCTAACTGTGGGAAACTTCAATTGTACATTAAAGTGCAACATCTGCCTATTACCTTATTTCTCAGAGAAATTGTTGACATACTTCAAAATCAAACATTTGTGGTTGTATATTTCAAAAGAACAAAACCGAGACTTTCCTGCTTTTAATGGTTCTTTCATAAATGTAGCACTCAAGGACTCAAATAACACAAAATGATACCTGAGCACAATACTCGCACTGTGAAGAAAACTATCCCTTACCTTCTTTTACTCCACACATGCATATGTCGCTTCATGTGCATGGTTCTGTCTCACTGTTTCCCTTGGCTTGTGAAAGTGTAAAAATCTCCAAAAGTTTTTTTTTTTTAATTTATTATTCTTTAATTCTGTGAGTAATGTGTTTAATCCTTTAACCATTAGAATGACATGAAGTTCCCTGTGATAGTGGAAATTTGAGCTGTTTGATTACTTTATGACAACCTGAATATTGTGCCAGTTGTCCATTTTCTGTTTGTTGTTGAAATCCACCATTTCTTGTTATACTACTGGTCACCACTATTTTTTTGTTTCGTTTTTTAGAAGCCAACTCCATCTAACCATTCAAAAGGATTTAAGTGGAGGCATCATAAGTCCAAAGGCTCTAAAAGATTCTCAATTACTGCATCAAACTCCAATGCAGATGTCGCTAATTTGTATACTGAGGATAAAGCAGCAATTCTCATCCAAACTGCATTCCGTGGCTTTCTGGTACTTAATCGGCATCTTTAGTTTTTGGCCGTTATGATCTTATGTATGTTGGAAGAATAGAATGGTCATATTTGTGACCATTTAAGAAAATGGTTCCTGTTCAGTAGTCAGACGGTTTAAATTTATTGTATTCTTTGAATTCTCATAGCTCCATTGCTGTAGAAAACGATGGGACCTTTTGTGATAAGCTTGTCCTTCCCTTCGACTGCATTTTTAGAAGTTAAAGTATAGAAGAGTCAAATGAAGCAAGCTCACAATGGAGATAACTGGTTGTCTTTATTCTCATCTTGTTAGCCTGATACCATGTTTTGCTGCTGTACTAAAGATTGCGGATGGCTGAAGATTATAGATTCTGGATGAATGTATCATCTGATTGTAGTGGATTGGATACAAAAGATTTGGAAAGAATTTCATGTTTTAGTTCCTTCCAACTTGAATGCAAGCAAGCTTTGGATGGATGCGGAGAAAACTGGAGGCACATTTACAGATTTACTGATTAGCATAGCATTTCCCTTATGTCATCTTTATCTGGTTTGCTTCTTATTGAGAAACTGCTACATTATGATGGTCACAAGTTGTCATAGATGTTTAATGCTGTAGATTCTTCATTATTTGATGAGAAGTGGCTACATATGTTTAATTTTCATGGTCATATATAACTAGGTACTCCACCTCCAATTTTTAGTGGAGGTATTTTCTATCGCTTAAAAATCATTGTTGAGATATTTTCTCCATTATCAGTACTAAATCGTTTATTTGACCTTGCCGTTTGACCAATAGTACCCAACATTTCGATTTTGTAGATTTTGAAAATGTTCTAGTTTCATATTTCTGTAATTTCTATAAAAATCTTATTTTTCTCCATTAATCTCATAATGTGCATAGTTAGTATCATGATTTTTTTCTAACTACATCTACTAATGTTTGTCACAGGCACGGAAAACTTATCGTCAGCTGAAAGGACTGGAAAGATTACAGTTCCTTAAGCAACGACTTTTTATTCAGAAGCAAACAACTTCAACTTTGAGTTATCTTCAGTTGTTGAACAAAATACAGGCCCAAGTCCATGATCGTCGGCGCTCTATGTTAGCTGAAACAAGGAATAAGCAGAAAAAACGTGATCACCAGTTGAAACTTGAAGCTAAACTCCACGAGATAGAGGTTGGATTGCTAAGAACAAACTTCACACCTTCATATCACTATATGCTTAATGACATATAATATTCCGCAACTTCCAGCTTCATTCACTGGGAAATAATTGTTTCTTCATTTAGTTTAATTTATATTTCATTATAAATTTTGTCTCTGCATTTGCTTTTAATGATGTGTTTTACTCGAAGATTCAAAGAACATTCTGTGACAATTGGTATCTTAGTTCCACGGTTTCAGAAGAACTTGGTATATTTTATCTTCTTTCTAATAGACAAGTTGGCGTATGATCTCTAACCTTTGTTTTATTAAAAATATTGTTATGGTCAAGAATCTTGTTATCAGCAATTTCTTGAGATTATCTTTTCAGGAAGCTGTCTTAGCAATTCCTTGGTGAGGTTTTCCCTTGGGAGCCTTTTCTGAAAAAATATTTCTTTTCAAGAAAATATAAGTTAAATCTCAAAGGTTTTAAAACATGAAAATCTCAGGTGTTTTACCTTAGGAGCCTTGGAATGTCAATTTGCAATTGACAGTTGATTAAATGCTATGTTGCCTGGAGAATCCAAGCGAAAAAGTGTTGGAACTCATTTAACAGTTCAGATTTCTATTTGATGTTAGTGTTTTAGACATGATGACATCTTCAGATCCTACTACTTTTTCCAGATGAGTTCGGACGTTAGGTTTTACTTGACGAAGACTGCTCTTGATCTAACATCTTATTTATCTCTCTTTTTGGTTTATCATTTATTTGTTTACATTGAAAAACAGAATACTAATTTGAAAGGGTGCTAAAGGGTGGGTGAGCATAAAATCAAGTATCTAACCATGCAAATGTCTTTAGGATGAGCTTTGCATCTAGATATGAATACACTTTCATGAGTGGGAGCAAGCCTTATGCTCACTTTTATTTCTTCTATTTGTGCCCTTTGCCTTCTTGAGTCGAATGAGCTCTGGAGAAAGTTTCCATATCCATGCTTAGTATCTACTGGGTGCATGTGGCTGTTTGCATGTGCCTGGACATGCTTTTCCCTTTGCCGTGTTCTCAGTTTCCTTTCTCCATTTACAGCAGTATCCTACAAAATGTTGGTACTCAGCATCCTTGCGTGGTTTCCATGCCCTTTTTCTTTTAATCAATTTACAGGTGGAATGGTGCAGTGGCTCAGAAAGCATGGAGGAAATTCTGGCTAGAGTACATGAAAGAGAAGCAGCATCAGTTAAGCGTGAGAGAGCATTGGCATATGCTTTCTCTCATCAGGTTGTGCTGCGTTCTCACTTTTTCATTTTGTGTGCTTCAGACGTGTTTTAATCCATTCATGTGAAATTTCAGTGGCGAGCAAGTAATAGACACAGCCCTGGAAAGGGCGGCTACGACCTTAGGAAAGATGATTGGGGTTGGAACTGGACAGAGAATTTCTTGATGGCCTGGCAATTTGAGAATAGGATCACTAGGCCTGTTACTTCTGTGACACCAAAAAGTGTTCAAAGTAAGGAAGACAGCAAAAGAACCAGCACACTGTCATCTAAAGTCTCCATTCAGGCTGATTCTCACAGTAATGATGGTAAAGTGCCATCTAATAGACCTGACTCTGCAGTGGTGAAGAAGTTGTTTTCAGAGAATTCACCTAACAGGGAAGCTAGTGAAACAAGTCAGGATGTAGAAGCTACCACAAAGCCTGAGCATAGCACGTGATTGTAAGCTTTGAGTAGTTGTACCAACTGTAACTGGTTAAAAGTGCATCTCTGGAGCTTGCTTGAGCTGCTTAAATTAAAAATTCTGAAGGAAAAAAACACTTCTTATCATGTGAAACTCTTTGATATTTTCAGAGGTGGGGCAGATCATAGGCCGTAGGTGCATCGGTTCAGAATTCACATGGAAATGGTTGCTTGAAGAGAAAGATCAGTTGAGACTGGTAGGTTTGAAAGGCTTCTAATAATAAGAGGTGATTTTATTCAAGTTATGAGTATGCTGCTCGAGGAAGAAGGCTAGTCTCTCTTTCGTCATGTTCACAAAGTTACTCAAAATTCTTATGATATCTTGTATCAGAGCTTGTGTAATTATGTTGGATTTACATGTCCACATCTGTGAGTGTATCTCATATGTATGTATGTATATATGTACGTACATATAAAGTGATTCAATCAGAGTAGAATATATGGTTTGCATCTGTATTGTGCCTTGTGTATGCATTTTATGATGTCAGCTGGTCATCGCTAGGGTGTGCTGTAACCTCGTATGGATCTTAAATCTTGTTCTTTAGGTGAATAGCTCAGAGCATATGGTGAGTGCTAATCCATACCTTTCTACAGTTACATGAGCTAGCCGGAGTTCTTGAACATCTCTTTCACTTGAATGGGGAGACAGCTACATCGAATGGTTGCAGACTTGCAGCTACCTCTCTCGACAAATTTTATAAAAACCTTGAACTTTTCATCACAATTTTGGCAAAATCTGGACTATCCATTTTTCACCACCCCAAGACACATGCATTAGCAATGAAAAGGCGGATTTGTAACTGAAATTGTCGCTAACCTGTCTAAATCGGTAACCTTTTTAAAGTTATTTTCATGGAAAACATTAAATGTTTATTATCATCATTTTTTGTTTATGGTTTTGTTTTAAAAGGCTGATACTGGCTGAATCGATCAATTGATTCAATTCAGGTATCACATTGGGTTATGTTTGATAGTTGAAGGTCGTGTAGGTGCCGATCTGATGCCTATCCGCATGTTTTATCACTAAAAGTCTGTTTTCTTGAGCCCACAAGAAGTGATGCCTTTTCAGTTTTTTTATTACCTAAAGGACTCCGATTAATGTCAATTCTCAGTGACTCAAAGTTGATGGCGACTGAACAAAACCTACAGGTCCTACACCACTTTTCTAGAACTGATTTTATTCTATAATAAGTTGACAGACAAATAACCATCGAATGTAATTAGACTTGGAAACAGTTCTAGCAATTATACACCAATCGTTCTTCATCATCTGACTCAAGTTCTTAGGGTGCGTTTGAGGGACACCCTCAAACGCATTTTTGTCTCTAAAACAGCATGTTTGATTGACGTTGACAAAATGACGTTTTCTTCGGTTCTTGAATATAGAAAATGCCGTTTTGGTCTTTGTTACCCAAAACACATTTCAAAAAATGGTTAGAAAACCAAGTTTTCACAAAATAGGCGTTTTTTGAGTGTGTTACCTATTGTTTTTCATGTATCTTTACCTTACTTTTCATCCATTTCATCTACTAGTTTGAAGCTTTTGATCTAACGGCGTTTACGAATACTTGTCCATATAAACGAACCTGTGGTGCAGGCGAGCTGCAAAATACGCGACGAGACTTGTTTGGGCAACAGGACATTGCTGCAGAGAGGAAGGGGGACTTAGAATACTTGATGCAAAATTTTGTACCCCAACTGCAGTGTAGTTGATGGGTGTCCCGCTTTCCTGTACTCGGAGATGGGGAGAACAAGGGGTTCGGCCTCTTCAAGGCCCCTCAGTACCTCTATACTGCAACTATATCTGGCATGTTTGTCAAATGAAGTGATGACGTGCAGCAACCGAATCTTTATTTCTTCGTCTTTTTGTGCGGGTTACGTGCTACCCAACTTCGCAAAAGGGAGCAGCAGATTCGCATTGTCACCGTCAACTCTCTGGATCATGGTTTCTTCATCCGAGCTCTGTAACCTTGGTCCTGTAAAATCCCCTCTACCGAACCCCGTCTTTTTTTAACCTTTAGTTGAAAGGAACAACATGGATGGAAAGTCACTTTTCTTCCCCAGGTGGTAACTTTTCTTTTTCGTTTTCGCCGTCTTCTTCTCCAAATTTTAACTTTATTATTTGTTGGCATCTGAGAAATACAGTACACCAATTGCAGAGAACTCATGGCTGTACGTACATACGCACCTGCTCTCTTGTTCCCCTGTCATAAACGTGGCGCCTGTACGTGCCTACGTAGACGTTAATGGCGACTTCATGAGAGGTGCATGGCTGGCTGGTGAAAGTGATGTCTCATGGTCTGCCATTTTAAACACAGCATAAATATATATCTATATTTTATACATTTATAAGGTTCATGATCCCAAGCAGCACAAGAAGATGCCGCAGTACGGTGGGACACCAAAAGATATTGTGGTTACAGCTAGGAGGTCTTTGTTTGGACCGAGTCAGACTGAGCCTGTGTGTCTGGGACGACTTGGACTGGGACCATCTTCACCTTTTGTTCTCAGGCTTTTTTGCTCCTTGGTCACAGAAGACCCATCTGTGACTTAATTTAGACTGTGAATCCAGTAAGGGACCTGTGATTTTTCCCAAATCTGATCCAGAATTTGGCGATCAGTAGCTGCTTCAGAATCTCAGATCCAACCCATTTTTGGATACCAACCAGCTCCAGAAAGCAGTTTGTGGTCTAAGTTTTCGTCTGGCTGCTGCCCATACCTAATGAAACCAGGCTGACCTGAGACTCTCTCTCTCTCCATCTCTTTTTTTCTCAATTCGTTTCCTACAAGACAAAACAAAAGGAAAGTTTTCACAGAGTTACGGGGACATCAAGTTTTACTCAAAGTTCTACCCTTTTTAGCTCCCAAAGAAGAGCAATCCAATATCCATAAGAAATCTTATATAGGTGTGTTTCGGTGACACCTTTAGAGTAAAACTAAGTTAAGGAGGAAAATGTGAAGTACATACTCAGTTGAATGACCAAAGAAAAGAAGCTTCTCCATATTGTTACAAAATAGAAACCATTTCTCCCTTTGGAATAGCAGAAAACCATTCTGGGAATAAGAGAGAGAGATTGCCCGGTCAGCTTGTGAACCACTGAGTTGAATTTGAAACTCAAGGAGTTTATCTTCATTTTGTTTTGGTTGCACCTAAGGAAAATCAAAGCAGAATATCCCGCCTGTCCAATTTTCAAGTCGTCTTGGTCTTTTTATATCCTAGACCTGACTTAACTTTTTATCTTTTTTTGTATTCTTGCTAACTCCGCGCCCAACAAACGAACACCAGATCCACATGGCGAGATTTTTTTCCCATCAAACACAGTATGTTTGTGCAAGCCAAGAAAGAATACAAGCAGCAAGTTAAAAACAAGGACGATTAAAACAAAATTAAAATTTTCCTTTTTGACAGAGGCAGTTGTTGGTAAGCCATAAAGAGATCCTTTTGAGCCAAACCAGCCAGAAGGATAACATGTATCCTGGTCATCATGCCTCTCCTTTCCTTTTCCCCCATTTTCTTGTTGGGTCTGCCACATAAATGCCAGAGAGAGAAAGAGGGAGAGCGATGGCAGACAGGAGTCGCCTCCAAACTCCAGCCACAACCTTCTTAAGCACGCCTCCATTGCACTTTTGAACCTTGTGGTGGTGCAGCATCTGGTGAAGCCAATACTGAAGGGTCCCTCTCATGGGGATTCAAGAGATTTGAGGGTGAAAGCAACCTCTGCTACAGTCCAACTACCAAGATGGAAATGATGGGAGGTGATAAGAGTGCCTTAAAAGCCACCAAGCGCATCTTACGTAGGAGTCGATCCACACTGTAGGACCCTCTCCCTTGGAACGCAGAGAAGGGGCCCTATTACTGCAACCAGCCATAACCTCCTGTCTAGTGAATTGCGTTGTGGGTCGTGACTGGTAAGGCACTTGTGGCCAGGATGTGGACCTAACTCGTTCTTAACAGGGAAAAGGAAAAGCATTAGTTTCTCTAGCTTTACATTCACTGCCAGTGGTTCATCAATGTATTCTGATTCTATTGAGATCTTTATGACAATATACGCTGTGTAAAGCAAAGCAGTAAACAAGGTACATATTCTGATCACAGGTCCAAAGACATTGCAGGTAAAACTGGCTTTCCTTTCCCTCTCTCTCTCTCCCTCTCTCTCTCTCTCTTCCTTTTTCTTATGGAATGAATCATGGAGTTTGGTGTCTTTTAAGAGAGGGAATCTTGTGGCGTTCTTCTGGGGTGTGGTGTGGTGTGAGTCTTTCGAGAGGAAAGCAAGGAGTTTTCTCTGTCTCTGTTCTTCCTTTTGCCTTTTTCGGCTTTGTCCTGTTAGCAAAGCACAGGACGCATGTATTTTTGACTCGTGACAGGCAATGAAAAAAAAACTGAACGTGTTGCATGGCAGTTAAGATACGCCAGACTCTGATCCAGACTGAGTAGTCACTTTAGATGCCCCTTAAATAAAATTTCGTGGTGCAGCAGTTGTTGTCGAAAGCTATTCTCCAGATTGTAGCTTGTGGGATCATTGCTTTCTACCCTTGGAATGTAATGCATTAGCTAGTAAAGAATCAAAAGATGCTTCAGGATGCAGTACGCGTGTGAAACGAAGCCTTTTTATTTCAGGAAGCAAGAAAACTATTAGATGAAGAGTTCCTGGAATCCAGGCAAAGGAATTTGCTTTCTCAATCATCACTAATAATAATCCTTACAACTCCAAACACCCCTTTGCTGATTCTGCCACCTAAGAAACGATGGGTACCCGAGGCATCTAGAGCAACCCAACCTCCTTCTTTTGCCTCTCTTCCGAGCAGAGTTGCGTCTGCATCTTCAGTTCTTTTCCCTTTTCCCTCCTGCAATTGTACTTCTTCTACCTTCTCATCAAGGAGAGAGAGAGAGAGAGGACTGAAGAGTACTGAACAGCTCTTCTGTTTTCTATCTATGGAGTTAAGACAGGTAAAAACGGAGGTGTTACAGATGGAAGCAAATTCAAGGGAAAGATTGCTCCTAGACCCATTGGTAGGAGAGGTAGTAGCAGCTTCCATGGCCTTCTGGTCTGTCCTTCCCCTGGACCTATGTACAATTCCATTGTGAGAGACATGGAAAGGGTCCTTTTCAAACGACCGGGTATTCATTGCTGCCCTTTATTGTGAAAATCCTGCATGTGAACATGGGTGCACTTGATCTCCATTTGGCGCGAACAGTTCTAAGAAATGTGAAGGTGAATTTTTTATTGCATATCAATACGATCGAGCAAAAGTATTACCTTTGAGCAAAAACGGCAGTTGGAGAGAGAAAAAGAAAAGAGAAAGTAATTCCGACCTGCCGGATTCGAACCAGCGACCTAAGGATTAGCTGACGAGCTTAGCCCACTACAGTCCTCCGCTCTACCAACTGAGCTAAGGTCGGTTGTTGGGAACTCTCAACACCTCAATTTTCATATAAGATACTGGAAGAGCATTATTTCAGTTACGCTTACGCAAGAGTTTGTATAATATCAGGAAGGAGCCCATACAATAAGTATAGGCCCACTCATCAATTTCCATCGGCCACCTCGCTGGAGGGTAGGTATCCATTCATCAATTTAAATAAGGCATTAGAACGGTAGCAAAAATCCAGCTCATTGTCAATGGATCGGATATGTCCAGCTAGAGACCCGAAACGGAAAACCATCTAATCAGATTTTTTACATAAACCCAAGTCAGATCAAGGAGCTGTTGTGTGGCAATGAGAGTCCAAGATAGGCTGATCCGCTCTATCTTCACTCATTTATTAAATGACTTGAGTTTAAGCTTCAAAATGAACCACTTAAGTCTTGAGGGGCATAGCATAGCTGGTCAGACTCGCAATAGGCGGATGAAAGATTGGTCGTTAGTTCAATTCTCATGGGCACTGCTCCTTTTTACTTCAGACGGTGGATGTGTTCCATTCTAGTTAACGGGTGTCCGGCTTCCGCTTCAACCCTTTTTGAGTAGGCTAAAGTCATAGAAGCCGAGCTAAGTTGCACTTAGGCATGCATAAAATACATTTTCCTGAACTCGTCTATGCTTGGTTAGCTGAGCTGAGCAGAGCTAATATCTTTTAAGATCGAGCTGAACCGGCTAAGACTCGAGCTGAGTTCAAGCTGGAAGAGGATCGGCTGGGGCAAGAACAGCCATGCCCCTGCCTTGGATGCATTCCTTCCACCAGCAGAAAGGAACAAGCACCAAAGGGCTTATATTGCCATGGATTGCTTTTCTTTCCTTTACACAGAATGGAGACAGGCACATAGGGACATATGTGACCCAAACAAGCAACAAGAGCCAATTATAAGCTTCCCAAACGTCTATTCTGCTGGTGATCATGGTCCTCTGTGCTGGCTCAAGCAGTCACACTCTGTTCCCACTGCACATGCAACTGTTGATGTGGATGTCTACATGCTCTACCCATTGTGCATGTAGTGGCGATGTCATGTGCCCAACTTTGTTCTTGAAATATTACATCAATGGTGGGACATATTATGCTCCCACCACTCAATAATAACCAGCGCCCACTATTCAATAATAAGTTTTTCCCGTGAAAGGTTGTGGGATCCATTTTTCGATCAAAAACTTCCTGTTAATGAAGGTCGGAGCCTACCCACCAGCAGGCGTTCATAGGAAACTAATTTCTTGGATTGCATGAAGATCTATATGTGGACAGCAAGTAGCTCGCCTATATGAGTGTGCTGGCCGTTGTATTGCATGGCGGATACTGATACGAATAAAATTTTGAACCAAATGGCCACTTAGAGATTTTGTAAGCCAAGGAGTATGCCAATGGCTAGCCACAGCTAAAAATTTTATATAGTTGTGTGCCTCTTCACTTAAATTTCAGAGTTCGCAAACGTGGGTTGCCTAGACCATAAAAAACCTGGGCAAAGTGATATATATCAAAGACCTAGCTACCACCATTGCACAACTAGGCATTATTTTCTTTAGGCATTCTAAGAGTGTTTGATAAGAAGAACATTGTCTTCTAAGAACGTATATTCCCACAACATATATGTCAAAAATAATAATTGGTAAACTCGTGACTCGAACTTGGATCGGCATATGACCAGGTCACCTGGTCTGCAAGTTGACTCATTGACTCGGCCAAGTTTCAAAATAACTATAATGAAAATCACTACAGTCGAATCAGGCGAGTGAGGGCCAAGTCGGGAGCGAGTCGGGCCTCGTGGCCAGAATTTTTAGCGATCCAAGTTGACTCAGGCGATTCCACCAAAGTCAGCCCGGTGAGTTTGCCACTATGCTATTGTGTCAAAAAACATGGTGTAATTATGAATGTTATTTCTGACTTCAAAACCTAGACTCACAATGCATTTTGTGAAAATAAGAGCACATTTGAAACATATGTTCTAGGAACAAGTGTTCTAAGTACCAAACACCCTTTAAGGGATTGCTGATTTTATTAGGCAGGCAATCACAAAAGAAAGGATATAAATGGTTTGTTGGTTTGGATTTGGGTTGGATTCAGTATTTATCGAATTGGGTCCTGTGTACTTGAATTTGGATTTATATTTCGGCTTTGTTTTGTACTTTATTTTCTAAACGAAATTTAGATCCTATTACCACAAGATCAATGCTTACATGTAACTTTTTATTGATCGCGTCGTAGTCGAGTATTGGTCTTGTATGCGGATTCAGTTAAGAAACTGCATACCAAACCGAACTCTGGTTTCTCCAAATTCAGCATTCTTTTACCAAATTCCAGTAAAGTGATTCAAGAATTAGATCAGTCGTTGGATATCCCATCCATGTTACATCTTATCTTATGTTGGTTAACTTACTGGCACTGTCAGCGCAGAGCAAGTTACATCATGTCCGATTATTGAATGAAATTTTGGAGGCAAAAGAAGAAACCCGGCGTGAAACTTTTTCTGTTAATTTTGCTCTTCGTTGGGTGTGTAGCAGATTTTTTCCTTTCATTCGAAAAAATATAAGCAATCCCCATGTTTTTTTTTTCTTTTAGTAGATAAAACTGATATTTGAAGGCTTGATCATGGTGGGTTATCTGTCATTAAAACAGCAGCAATCAGAAAGGAGGAAGCTAACCATTTTCAGCATTTGTCAATGTCATCCCAATGACTACCTGCATGTGACCTGGGAGAAAACGGGCGAGCCCTTTACGGCGTGGTGATCGACCAGGCCACGGATCTCGTATGCGTTACGTTCCTGAAAATATCTTGGGGAGGAACAGTTAGTATTTATGGATGGAAAGCAGCAACCGACGCAGCAGCATTGAAGAAAGAAAGAACAACATGTGCATACTTTAATCATTTATGATGTGATTACTCTCTCTACTCTGGATATCAAAAGTCACAGAAAGGAAAAAGGAAAAGGACAACCTTGATCATGCAGGAGGAACAGGGACTCTCCAAATCAATTTAAGCTCTTGATCTCCTTAAAGGCTTTATTGGGTGGTCTTTTCTCGAGCAATTGTAGACATATACTGACATTTGGATACCTGATCTCAAATTTTTGAGAAATGTAGGAGTCCCTTTTCTCTTTTTGGTGTTGAAAACATGTTGCAGGGGTGAAGAAATGCTAGTAAATGGATTGAATGAACAGTCTGAATACAGAAAAAGTACTGTCCGCCGCCGCTGAAAAGTAACTTGAGGTACAAACTTCAAAGCTGTAGGTCGGTAAAACACTGCTGCAGTGGTGCTTATAAAGTGAGTCAATTGCATTAAAATGCAGCTTTTATTTATTTGGATGTGGAGCAACCGGCATCCAATGACTACACCACAGCTTAATGGGTCTGCCAACTAAAGGCAATCCCATGGTCGAAACTCAAAAAAGTTTATGAAAGCCAGAACAGCATTCATAAAAGCTTCCATTGAGGGTCATACGCATGTTGGTTTCCAAAAACTTAGGTCACTTTTCTCTAATAGCACAAATTGACAACAGTATTCTACTGTATGTGAAATTTCCTCCCCATAAATTTTAGAGATGAAAAATTGTCAATGGGATTAAGCAGCAAATTAAAATATTTTAATTGATCATTAGTTAATTGGCTGTTTGATAGGAAGATGGTATGGTGGTTGACCTGACACAGCTTGTTCTGCAAATATTTCGATTTTTAAGGCTAAATCTGCGATTAGCATGATCAGGCTTTGCGTCAAGAAGGATGATGTCGACGTCTGCGGCGAAAACTATTTTCTAAATCGTTCTTTCCTTTACATAATCTCCGGCAAGTCCAGTTGAATGAAGAAATGCACTGAACCGAGCCTGTTAGGTACTCTGTGCTGGAGTTATGACGTCCATGAATACAACTGGATCAAGACATGCACTGTTCTGAGCTGTAGGTACTGTCTAAGGAGTTATGACGTCCACGAACATGATACCCAGAGCTGCAATTGCAGTGGATGGATCGGTTGGATCAGAAGAAGCCTTACCTTTTCGACACCCGTCCCTTTCGAGGGGGTCCGGATCGGAAAAGATGTAGGGAGGAATGAAGAAGACGGAGTGGGGAGGTAATAAGATCCGAGGGGAAGGCAGGATCTGACCTTTCTGGTCCACAGGCAGAATCTCTCTTTTGGTCCATACTCTTCCTCTGATAAGATCTAAGGATCGACTCAGTTGAGGATTCAAACCGGGGACAGGGAGATCGCTCTTCTTGACTCTCTTGCAGTTCTTACGCATTGATGAACGATGAACTTTCTGATATCAGCCACGCTTGCAGCATTCATTCTTCACTGTAGTGAAAGAATTCTATCTTGTCGTGCCGGGTATAATTTTCCTACGTATGGAATATTCTTCCCGTGATTCACCGCCTCGTTTTTCAACTCTCTTTTCTCCTAAAGGAAAAGAACTTGAAAAAACAGTGACGAAATGAGGAACATGTGTTACTCAATTCAACTGTCAGTGGCGTAGATCAGAGACGAGCCAATGTGATACTTGGTTTTTTGAAGAATTAAACTTTTGAAGTACAAGAAGCCATCAAAAGCTTTTAGAAACGTTTTAAACTACTCCCAATTTAATGAGGTCATGATTTTATTGCAAAAAATACAGTAGCATTAGTTGCTACATATTTATAGACCTCATAATCACTAAAAATTTATACATGAGTATCTTTTGAAGAAGGTTTTTAGGAAAAATAAATGTTTTTAATTGTTCATGCGACCGTTCTTCAATGAGGAAATCTTAGCACGGCATTGATGGGGCAGACAGGGTGACGGCATATAATATGAATGCAGATTTGGTCGTCGGAAGATCATATTTTCAAACAAATCCGACATTTGCGCCGTCCATATTTCGCCTTAATCTAACCATTCCCACGAGGACCCTGTAAAAGGTGCTGGACAAATGCTCGAAGTAATAGGATGGAGAAGTACAATGCATGGTGGAGATTTGATATGCTAAAGAGACTTTGATCTGGCAGACCATGGGATGGAAACTACTCTTCCACTTGTCGGTCATCGCCTGTCATTACTCGCTCTCTTGGCAAGCCAGGAATCAAGATGAAGCCGCCGCCGTCGCTTTGGCAGTTGCCACAAGGGGCATCGTCCACACAAAAGCAACAGAAGTGGAAACTAAAAGTAAAATTTATGCGGAAATTAAGCAAAAAAGAAGCGATTGAAAGAGTCGACAGCTCTTAAAAAAAGAAATCATGAACTTCTCAAGAGAAGCGGGTAACAGCAACACTCAGATCCCATGCAGATTCATTCAAGATTTAGCAGCATTACCAGGCAGTGCCAAGAAGATCTGAGGGCATGGCTAGCGAAATATCAGGTGGGCACAAGAAAAAAATTTAGGAGTCACTCCTAAGAAAGACAGTCGTGCTGGAACCATTTTCTCATGACAAAGCAGAAACTTTCAGTACTCCTGCTTTCTCGAGTTTGTCGACAGTTGTTAAGCCCTTCTGCTGTGCATCATCTCACAGAAAACAGATGGCTCCCATTCACATGCGTTGGGAAACGCTGCTCTGTGTAACGATCCAAGGGTGCAACTTGCGTCCACTACCTTCTGATCATACTTGTTCAGTTCAGATGATCACACAAGTGAATGATAGTGTTATCATTTAACCATATGCAGAGTCTGTCAACGAGCGCAAACGAAAACACGAGCATGAAGGCTCTGTTTGCACAGCGTGCATTTGTCTGACTTTCATGATCTAATGGAGCTAGGACCACAAACTTTGACACATCTAACATCAATCCACCGCAATCAGGTTCTATCTCGAGTACACCATGGCTTCAGGGTACACTGTACTGTAGATCCCCCTGATGTCCACTCGTCTTCATCATGAAAGAGAAAGTACCACAAAAGACACTTTCATATATTAAACTGAAACCCCAATGAGGAAAAAAAATCCGCTCAACCATTCAATAGATAACCAGGGAAAACCCCACAAGATGTTTCTCGAATGAAGTTAACTATAGAACAGTCAGAGCCACCCCCCACACCTCTTGTCCCTGAAAGACTCAGCAGTCTCCCAACACTCAAACCGTTCACAAATATTTAATTGCAAATGGGGGTTGGCATCAAGGAACGGTCCCAAAAGGATAAGGAATGACCAGCTTTTAGAGGAACATTTTCTTTGTTGGCCTTCATTTAAAAGGTCCTTTATACCGGTAAAATCGACATTATCATAAGCTCCATGGCAAATTTCTCAAGACCCAAACACAAGAGTTTTATGGACCCGGCACTTGGATCAAGATGTTTCTAAAAATAGCAACAGAGGGCACATTAACAATTCATAAAAAAGAAAAGAGGCACGTGAAAAGCAAAACGAAGGGGAATATGACAAGTGCCATTAGAATACCGTGCACGAGTCTTTAGACAAAGATTTAGAACTCCCAAACCCCCCCAGAAAAAACACGGAAAAAAAAAAACAGGAAAGCACCACACAGAGGAGGCTAAAAGATGCACTAGCCGTCAGTAGTGGTCTAGGCTAGGACGGCCCAACCATCAGCTCAACTCATCAAAAGGAGTAACAAGCTCAAACGAAAGAAATCATGGCAGCCATTGCTTGCCTTCGGTTGCTCAGTTCGAACTAAGAATGTATAAACGGATGATATAGGTCACACATCGTTGGCGTAGTGCGCACATTGTTCTTCCTAAAAGTTCGAACGTTTGCATCCTAATTAACCATAATGCCGATGGGAAGTGGAGTCGCAAAAAAGAGTAGAACAGGAAAGGCCCGAAGAAAGCTTGCTTCCCTACACTGCAAACTACAAGTCCAAAAACAAACCATCACAAATTTTCCAAATGAGGAAAGCAAAGAGAGAAGACTCCTCTCGCTTTCAACATGGAAATGAACAAGCAAAGCCTCAATGGCTCCATTCCAAACGCTCTGATACCCCCTCTGTTTCATTCATTCAAACCCTCATTTACCATGTTATCTCAAGCTACCCATTGCCAATCAAGAAACACTGAATAAGAAGGTTCACGACAAAAAGAGAAAAATCCCATAACATCACCATATCTAGACTGCTACCCAAAATAAGCAAAAGAAAAAAAAATGGTCCTAGGTGATGATACTGTAATGTTTCATCCATGTACCCAATAAGAAGAAAAGAAGGAAAGCAATAACAGAAACTATCAAGTCCACAACGACCCGCAATGAAGAAGAAACATAGGCTTCTTCAAACGGTATATGCATTCATTGAAATCTGCAACTAGAGTAGGTACCGTTTTCCGATTAATGTTCTTTCCCTTCCAAATTGGGGTCTCTGCTTCTCCATCTCCAAGTCTGTCAAAGAAGAAAACAGCCATCTTCTAAACTCTTTTTTCTAATAATTTTTGTGAGCACTTAACTCCAGTAGCAGGGATGACGGGAATGAAAATGCTCACCTTTGTGCCGATTTAGTACTAGGAGTGGATGGTAGAGTAGTAGGCTGTCAATGATGAGAAGTAGAGGCAGCAGAAGACGGCTTGTTGCCATCGTCCTCTTGCTCCTCCTCGCCTTGGATTCGTGCCGGAATCCGGAAACCCACAAACCCGCCAGCCGCATATCCGGCAGGCATGGCCACTTGGGTCTCCGGCACAATCCGGGCACGAACCGAAGACGAGCTACTGGACTGAAGGGGTCCCCTCTGAACGAACAAGCTGGTGTTCTGACTGGAAGGCATGGGCATCGACGGCAGGAACTGCGGCAGAGAACCGAGGAAGCCTGCGGTGCCGCCGTCTGCAGATGCGGCATTCCACGAGACCAATCTCTGGAACCTACCCAGCTCCGCCTGCTGCTGCTCCCAATCCCCAGCGAAGTACAGGCCCTGCGGCTCTCCGGGAGAAGCATCGCCAGAGAACCTCTGGTTGTGAAGGGCAGGGTGGTGCTGGTTCTGACTGCTGTGCTGCTGGTCCTGGAACGATTGGAGCGAGAGACGGAGCTCTCGGGTGATGGACGGAGGAGCGGTGGGCTGAGAAGGCGGAGTTGGTGGTTGCTGCTGCTGGTGGTAGTTCTGGAAATTGATGAGGGCGGACGACGAGGTGGTGGAGGTAAAAGAGGAGGGCGGGAAGAAGGACTTGATGGTGTCGGCAATGGCGTCTGAATCAAGCGAGGGCGGGAGGAAGTTGGCGGGATTCAAAGGCTCAAAGGCAGAAGAAGGTGGTGTTTCAGATGGCGGCGGCGGTTGTGACGGCGCCTGTTGAAGGGATGGTTGCTTCCTGAGAGAAGAGGAATCCGGGTCGGCTGGGTCGGTTTCGACATGGGCTCGGCGGTGGTGATGGTGGTGGCGGGGTTCGGTGGGGCTAAGGGCAGTGGGTTGCCAGGCGGGCAGCTGCGCGAGCTCATCGATGGCGGGTTTAGCTTTCTTGATGAGCCAATCGACGGCCTTGCTGGGGCGGTCGTAGCCTAGACGGTCCTGGACGTCGTAGAACTGAATAGCCGTGTGGGCAGACAGCCGGACCCGGCGGTCCCTCGGCCCCTTGGCCGTGCACACCTTGCTATGGCGGTCCTTCCTCCCCGTCGACCTCACAATGTGGCCGCCCTCCACCTCCACTATCTCCCCTACCTTGCTGTTGCCGCCGCGGCTCCCTCTGAAGGACCCCAGTCGAGGTGTGGAAGTCGGCTCGCCCATCCCCTCGCTGCCAAACCGTGCATGTTCAGTAGACGAAGATGGAAGGAACGGGGGCTCCGACGGCTCGGCGACGGCCAGGAGGCCGGGCTGGTGGGTCGTCTTCCTCTGTTGCTGCTGCTGCTGATGATGATGATGATGTTGATGATGATGGGTCTGAAGATGGTGTTGTTGTTGACGATGATCCAGAAGAATCCTCCTCTTCTCCTCCTCTTCTTCCAGCTTTCAACCTCCTCGAGCTTCTCCTAGAGGGTCTTCTCCTGGGCTCCCTCCCTCTCGAATGCGCCATCCAGCTCCCCAAATTCCATTACCGAACTATAAAGATAGAAGGGGAGAGAGGGAAAGAAAGGGTGGAAAAAGGGAGGGGCTTTGGGGGGAGGAGGGAGGGAAGAGAGAGGGGGTTAGCTCATCATAGTAGTGTATGTAAGAAGGGGAATAGTGACTGACACTCTTTTTCGTTTTCCCCTTTTCCCCCTTTTTCTAATTGTCTTTTCTCTTTAAATTTTTTTCAAAGTTCTCCTTTTTTTTTTCTCCTTGATCTAAGCCGGGGTGTGCCCGTTACCCTTCCTTGCTCTTCTCTTTTTTAAATTGTAAATTGTGAACAGTGAAGAGAGGAACAAGGAAATGCGTACCAATAAGCAAGAGGGGAGAAGAAAAAGGGGCCGGAAATGGATATCTCTCTCTCCCCTTTTCTTCCATATTAACTAGTTATTTAAACAAAGACATTTCTTTTCATTAGTTTTCACGATCGAGCATCGGAAGGAAGGTGAGGATCTTCTCCTGCCCATCAACGACGAAGGCCCTCTTGGCCTCTTCGCAGCCGAACGGGAACCGCCGGTCACCGCAAGGTGGCAGCAGCCCACTGGTGGCGAGGGGGGCTACCAGCATTTTTTTTTGTTATTAATGTTGAAAAACAAAAGGAAGGGGAGGCAACGGCCTCCCCTGCCATTTGTTTTTCATTAAAAAAAAAACCGTTGGGGGAGGCCGCCAAGTGGAGGGCGGTGCAGCCTGCCGGCGACGGCGCTGCCAACAACAGCCACGTCCAACACCCAGGGACACCAATGTCTCGGGAAAAACCGATGTTATCCGGGAAAGAAAACCCCACGATTTCTGTTTCCTCCTTTCTAATCCGGCAGGAACAATGTGCAAGGACAGGGAGAGTCTCTCTCTCTTGAAAAGTAAAAGGCTCGTAATAAAGGGCAGGGAATTTCACGGGAGAAGATCCTAGCCGTGGATCAGGGACCGCAGGAACAGAAAAGGAACGGTGGCAAGGACTCCGGAGCAGATCAAAAAGGATCTGTGGCCTATCAGCAGCTAACTTCCCTGCGTTTTCGCCTCGGGCAAACCCCTCTCCCTCTCTGCCCAGAGGACAACAGCGCTCTGAAACGACTCTTGGTTCCTGTGCCACGGCCGCCGGTTAATATACTCCGGTTCCTCTTACCCACTTACAGTAAACAAGTAAGAAAATAAATCATGTATATTAGGATTTGTTTTCGTTCCGCGAAGAACGACCAAGCTTCCATGAAACGAAATTGGCATCTTCCTTTGAAATCAGAGCTGCCCAAAAGGAAATGTGGCGCAGTTCAGGCGCAGCAGTGTAAAACATAAAAGAACTGTCAGAAAGAAGCGGTAGAGTTGGGAGGAGGGAAACTTTTCCGGGTGCTCCCGAATGACTGCCTGGAACTTCTCGACAACCTCTGGGACGAGGACAGATGAGTAATTCGAGAAGTTAATATTGAAAACGTAAAGGGGTGGAGCCGGAGAGAGCTTCGAAAGAGGGGCTACACGAGGGCTAGAGCGCATAGGGGAATCGTTTAATAAATTCTTATTTCATGTTCCCTTCTTTCCCTTTTCCATTTTTTTTACCAGGAAACTCTTGGTAAAACCGTGGCCCTCTTCGAATTTTTTTTTAGCTTTTTCATCCCCAAAGATCGCAGGAGAAAATATTAAAGAAACAAAAAATTAAAAAGGTGGGTGTCTCGCTTTTGCCATGAAAATCCAAGAACCACTTGTCCTTTTGCCAATTGCCCAATTATTCAATGGCAATGCCAATAAATTCATCGTACGGGATGCGTATTTCGAACCTATTTAATGAGATAAACAATGGCGGTCATTAGGCCGTCTTTGGCGCAGAACCCAGTTGTTTGACCTGAACTGGCTCCAGTTGGCTTGGCTTGCTTTAGATGACACCATTTCTCCTTATCATCCCGATTTCCTCTGCTGCTCATTCGTTTCACAAGATTTTGATTCTTGGGTACTGCTGCTTCCGCCTCTTCTCGTTGCTGCGGAGACTTTAGAGGAGGAGCTTTGAAGATGAAGCTTTGAAAAGATGGCTCTTGCGTGTTGATTCTCGGTCGGAGAGCAGTAAAACAAACACAGGAGGACCCCATGAGAACCCTCTCCCTCTCTGTCTCTCTCTGCTCTAAATAAAGAACATAGCTAGCTGATGGGTACCCCTCTCTACCCCTTCCCCCTTCTTTTCTATCAAAGCTTTTTAATCGGGTGGTTCTCAGCCATCTGACATAAAGAGGTTTTGTGTGAATTTTGTGTGAAGTGTCACTTTCCATTATTCGCCGCCCATTGGCTAATTGCCTCTCTCCCTCTCTCTCTTGCATATCACATTCATCGTTTTAGGTCTGGTCTGCTGCCTTGCCTCTTCTCCCCTTTACAGTTGGTCTGGTTCATTCTAGGCTGTAGAGAGAGAGGGAGCTGGGGAGAGAGAGAAGGGAAGGAGGGGGATCTCAATGGAATAGACAATCGTAACTGAGGGGATGTGTTGCCTTTGGCAGATGATGACGAGAGGTAGAAGAGGGTGAAGGCAGCGCAGCAGGAGCCCACATCTGCTTCTTGACAAAACCCCACAAGCACGTGAGAAAGCTACTACTCCCTCCCCACACACACACACACAGTCATCTTTTTTAATATATCGAATAGATCAACAATTATAATAATCCCCTTCAACAACACCATCCACATACTTGGTCAAGGGGCCAAAAAATTTGCAGATTCGCGATAAAAATAAAGGTAAAACCAAGAAGATCGAAGTTTTTTTTCTCAGCTTTTGACTGTGTGTGGACACATGGGCTCCTCATCAATTCATGCTGCATTGAAGGGCCGATCGTTTGAACTCGGACCCTCTTCCCTCTCTCCCCCTCAATAACACCCCTTAAATACTGCTTCCATCCCGCCTATGTACTCCATTTGTCATCCTTTTCTTCTTAAATTCCGGTTTCGCTTCTGCTGCTGCTGCTTGTAAATGAGTGCTCACCATGATGACTGCTATCTACGACTACAAGGCCTCCTTTATTCGTTATGCTCATCGCCACCTACAAGGCTCATCAATTTTGACGGTGAGGCCCTTTTTCGAAGTTGGTCTCTGTGCCCATCTAAGCCCTACTCTCTGTTTTTTGGAACCTCTGCTTTTTACCAAAAGCTGATCAAGTTTTCTTCATCATGAAATGCTACACAAGAATTTTGGCGACTCTTTCTCTCTCTAAATCTTGGACAAGATTGTGGGCATTTAGATTTTTAGGCTGGATGAGCACTGCTATACAGGAACTGCCCTTTCTTCTTCTTCATCTTCTTCTTCTTCTCCCCTTTGTCCTCCATGTGCAAAGGGAACCGTGTGCGCTGTACAGGCCCCACTTTCGCTGCGCTGTAGGCAAAATAGGTACCTAACACCAAAAGGGAAAAAAAAAAAGGGGAAATCCCCAGTGACATTGGATCGTCTATGAGTACTTTGTTCTAATAAATGTACGTCTCTTTAATTACTTGTCATCTGTATAGAGAGAGGAAACGGCTGTTAAGACAATGAAAATCAGGATAGAATATGATCAAAGCACCATAAACCATTTTTTCAGATGGATTAATGGCTTACAATTAATGACATGATGACCAAACTATAAGCCATAGAGGCTTAATTTCAACTTATGAAATAAGTACAAATGTTCAAGATGGACATTAAAAACCAAAGTTTTGTTTTCTTGTATATGTCATGATGATCAAGTGGACATGAGACGTGTCATTCCTGTGTAAATTCCTATCAGTAATCATGTCTATACCGAATCTAAGAAGCTGCTGGTTGGTCTGGGGCACCATGGAGACACGTCGCTAATGCTATTCATATAGGCATTGTTCCCCTATGCCAAAGGGGTTGAGCGTGGCACCTAGACGACAGTATGCCGACTCTTCACCCGGCACCAATGCAGCTCTAAACCCTGGAAGTAAAGAAAAAGAAGGTAGCTTCACTTTCACTTGGGCAGTGGGTTTTAACCTCACAATCATTTGAAATAATGTCCGACTCAAGCATGGTCAATGTTTCTTTATTTTCACATTAATATCTTCAAATATTTGCTATGTTATACATAAAAACGGTCTTTCGGAATATGAAAATTTGTGAATGAGTGCCTCTCCAAAAAAATTATTCTGGTTCGGTCACTGCACCAGGGCCTTCCTCTCAAGCAGCAATCACATGAGTTGCTAAGTTAAGGTCTACTCACTCCTGTCCTTGAAGGCCTCCTTGTTAAGAAAATTTATATTCAATGAAGGGTAAAATAAGGGATATATCCCATAATATTGCACCTTAATAGTTGTACAAGCAAATCAAGTGGGCCAGTTTTGATAGTTTAATTAGAAACACAACCAAAGCGACTGCTGTTACCCTCATAATTCGTTCTCAAACTCATATTCTCATAAATTAAATTGCTGATCCGAGTCGAGTCACGCAAATCGGCTCGGATCGTCCATTTACTGCGTCATGAGTTAGGGCCAGCTGAGTCAGTTGGGATTGTCAACTAATTACATGTTCTTTTTTATCATGTATTGGTGAATATTGAAGTTTGTTATTTTTTGAATCATGAAATATCATAAACTTCAGTAAATATACACAAATAGATACTCATAATACATGTTAATTCAATTTTAACTGAAAAATCAAACATGAAGTCCTAACATACTTACTTTCTTCATCTATTCAGCCAATCTGAGCCCGAATAATGAGTTTATCAACTACGATTGAACGTTCGAACTGTACAAACAGACAAATAGGTGTGATAAGCTCTAGATGCTTTTGCATTTCCCTGATATCTACAAACATCCATGTTATGCACAACGGGGATGTTGGAATGTAAGCCAAAAGATCATTGGTATGGTTCCTCTCTTCTTCCAGTCAAATTCACTCCATTTTGCTTCTTAAGTTTGTGTCACCTAGCAACTTAGATTACTTATCAAGCATAATGCATTGATAAGAGTACATTGACAATCAAGATGAAAAGGACGGCGACGTGATCTTTACTTCTAGTTGAGTAAACCCTAGGGTCCCCCATAACTCCATAATTCGAACTCATACGACCCCCCCTTTTAACTCGACGATATCGACAAATCAAGTTCTACCAAAATGAGCGGGAAGCCAACAAGACCCCTCTCATGACCACTACCTTGGCACCAATCTAGGCCGAAAAGCATGGTCTTGGTCCCATCCATCGTGGACCATGATAAGCTAAAACATTGGTCAATCTAATAAGTAATAACCATACATTATATGAAGCGCTTTACATCATATGTGATGCACACGAATGTTTTCCCACGCCCATGTTCGATGCGTAGTTTCAGCCGGAGCTTAGATGTCCGCTAGCCGACTGTCGTCACATATATGTTCTCTTCCTGCTTGCCCAGTGATCTGACTTTTTCAATTAAATATAATCCAATTAGTTAGGTATCTGCTGAATGATTCACGAGACATCATTTTATATATATAGTTTAAGGTGAATGATATCCATTAAATGAAGGATAAACAAGTATAAGAAGGTCGATCAATGCATGGAAAAGGAGGGAGAGTTTGCAGGAAAAGGGTGGGGGAGATGATGAAGGGAGCAAATGGGTGTGAACTGTGAAGTCATAATGGTGTTCTTTTGAGTAATTAGGGTTGTCGACAACCGACGGTTCAGCGAACTTATATATATATGTGGGGTTCAACTTGCTCGGGGTTATGTCCCACAGGGTTTAAGTTCTTTCACTAAAGGGGAGAAAAGTCTGTGCAATTATGACTGTATGCTTTCGGAGGTTGGATAATCGGGAACTTGAATTTTAGGAACTTTGATTTTGTTTCCTTTGGAGAAAAACGAAGTTCGTGAACTTTGTCATGTCTCCAAACAGGTTCTTGTGTTTGGACACAGGCGAATTCCTCGCGTTTCTAGTATGAACTTGGAGGGGCATCCTTTGAACAACTCTTGCTTGAAAAGGACTGCAATAATATGGATATGTACACATTTTCCACACACACCATGTTCGTGATAAGATAAGACAGCATCTCATTTAATGAGCCAAACAGGAGATGATGTCCATTAGTTGTCAAATGGTTAAATTTTTAACAATTTCAAACACAAATCATTCGTAAAGCCACCATAAAATGGTTTTCATATCATAAACCTTTGTCAATAAGAATTTAGTGATTGTTTTTTGAAGATAAAACTTTTAAATTTTAACCATTTGGCAACATTAGACATACTGCAGCATTATATATATGATTTATAGATGTTTTGGTTTAGGTTTAAGTTTAGGTTTACATGAAAAAAATACTTTGCTTTTTACAGCGCACCGCCCGATGCATCCATCCGGTCGTGTGATGGGAGGAGACCTCTCATAACACATTCCATGATGCAATGGGGTGTTCATATCCTTAGGGGCCGTTTAAGGCATTGGAAATATAGAGTTGGAGAGAAGTTTCTATAAACTTATTTCAGAAATTGAAGAAATGGAAACAAAATCCAGATTTACAAAACCTCTTTGTGTTTGTTGTACTTGTGAATTTATGTTCCTTAAAATAATTTCTCAGTTTGATAAGAATGAAAGAAAAAAAAAAAAGACAAAATAGTTGGATTAAGTATTGTTTGAGAATCCGACCGTAACTTTTTCATCCTGAAAATTTTTTCCACCCCTTGAGATGGAAAGAAATTTCCGAAAAAAACTTTCTGAAAACAAACCCAACATTCACTTTTTTCATCCCAAGTTTGATAGGCAAGAAAAATTTTTAAAAAACTGAATTTTATTTACATGACTACAGAAAATATTCTACTCATCAAACAACAGACTCTTAATGAAAAGCATCGGGTGGTCTTCATAGAAAGGTTCGTCTTAGCTAGAAGGATTCACCTTCTTCAAATCACATGCAATTGATTCGATATATCGAGAAAATTTCTCCATCCAAACTTGGATAAAAAATTTCACAAATATATATATATATATATATATATATATATATATATATACAACCGACCAAAAGGGATGCACCAATCAAGGTCACAATTGAGTATCACTTAGATTGATTGAAAGGAAACTTCCAAGATGCAACAACCAAAGGTCAACAAGTGAAAGGCTGAGGACAGTTAGACTAACATAAATTTAGTAATAAATAGTAAAAATATTTATACATCACAATAATGACGTTTCCTAAATGTAGAACTCTTGAAATTTCCAACGTCTGAACGCGCATAGATCTTCAAAGTGTATAAACAGTCCTTGATCATGACAACGATGGACGGCCTAAATAGGCCCACACAGTTGGGCGTAAATCGGCCTAAATGGACGCCATGTTTGAAGAACTTCGAAAGCTAATTTTACATGGGCAGTGACGTATTGAAAATTTAATGTACATTTTCCGCTAATTATCTTGAAAAACTTGCTTAATTGAAAAAATAATAATAATAAAAGCATGCTCACATTTGAATGTTTTGTATTTAGCTGCACGGAATAATTTACATAACATGCGTAATTAATAAAATGCCTTTGAAATTTGACTATGGTTTTGTTGCTCCCTTGAAATTATCTATGAATATCGTTTTCCTAGGGCCTCTCTTGATACTTCAATATTCTATATTTATAAACTTATATAACCGTTGTTTATCTATCTCCTGTCTTGATCCTCTCCTCAATTAAGAACTCAATGTTTTCTATTCAATCCATGGTCTCATGTTATGATATACCTTCATTTAAAAGTCATTTCGATGAATCCAACCATATAAATGGATTTGAATAAGATTATAAAAACAAAGATAATCTGATCACTAAGTCCAAGTTTTTGTCTGGCAAACGTCTATTAAAATGATTTTAGTAAAATTTGATCTACCTATGAGATTTCTCCCTTGTTAATCAATTTTATTGCTTAGAGTTGGATTCATCTAAAGCAAGTATAGACTGCCTAAAAGCTGGACGGTTCTCTATGCAACTATTTGAAGATATCATAATCTAATTACGAATTCACATACACGCACGTGCATCATGGAGATCATGCTCACATGGTTGGCTTTTCATGGAGAAAATAAAACAATCACTCCTTGGATGCACACACACATATAATAAGGAAATGAGATAACTCATGAGGACCACTGTGATCCATTGGTTCAGTGTGATGGAGTAGCACTATACCCAACTAATAGTACAGGTAAATCTGATTTGGATCCTTGACAAGTGGATCTATCAGGTTACGATAAGGATCTCTTTCGCAGAGGTATTCTAAGTGTTGCACTCCCAGTGCATAGTTTTTGTACACTGGGCCGTGCATATAACCAGCTTCGAAGTTGCATATTTGTTGAAGCCACACCAAACCAGGCTGAACCATAATTTTTACTCCCTCCACTAGCTATAGAGTTGGTCATATGCAGCTGGTTAATTTGGTATCATGAAAAATATGGAACTTGTATAGTTTTGATAGTCATATGAGTGATTTCACATATTTCACTGCATATTATGATTGTTTCCCTGTGTCTAGAGTCTGTACAGACCTTTGCTTTGCTGTGACAGCCCGTGACACTGATGCTTCATTGATTAAGTCAGACCCTAAGACCTGTTAGCAACAGTTAAGTAGGTATAGTTTTTTTTATCACGATAGGAGGCGTTTGATAAGAAAAACATTGTGTTGTTGAAACATATATACCTAAAACAAGTTGTTACTGCGCCTAGCAGTTGTCTATCAAATTTAAGAACACATTCCCAATCACACTATGTCTTATGCAATAAAGATATGGTGTTTTCAAAATACATATAGAAAGAACATGTATTCCAAGAACACAATGTTCTTCTCACCAAATGCCTGCTTAGAAGGCCGGACCGTAATTAATTGACCTTAATTACGTGTGCCTCGGCCACGGCGTTATCATGGAAAAGCTAATGGTGCAAAATGACAGGGTGTGGAATATAATTGAGGTCTTCACCTCAACACCTTTCCCAATTTTCTTTGCCACTTACTCTATTAGTCAGGAATGAGATACTATTATTGCTTTGTCTAGAAAGCAGCACCTTCAGCTATTTCAAAAGACCAATAATACCATCTCATGGTTACATCACAAGGATGTTGCACTTGATAAAGGAATTTAAAATTCTTCACAACTATCCAACAGCACTCAGCATCAAGGGGAATGAGTTTTTATCTTCAGGCCCACAACTCCATAATCTGCAGGCCCACATGCCAACCTGTAGGCAGTGTGCTAGTGAGACACAATGTGGTTTTGGGTGTAAGCTTAAAAAATTTGAATCTACTGATAGTCAAATGTACTCACCCATTCACACATACTATTTCTGCCTTAAACAATGCTTAGATCTGCAAGAAATTTGTCTGGTTTTTGCTGGAATCCATATCCATGGTGCTTTTCTTTCTTTTTCTAATTGGCATGCTAGGATTAGGCAGACGAGCGCGAGCTTCGTGACGCAAGCAAACAAGCAAGCCACATCAATGTTCTGAATCCAGGGGATTATGAAAGCTTATTTATTTAATATGTAACTGTTCACATTATGCTGAAGTACAGCTTTAAAATATATCTCCACTGATAGGGATTTCTATATATTCTATTTGGTTGGTTCATGTATATTCCAATGGATTGATTCATTCACCATATCCACAGTATTCTTTCTAAGCATTTCTTGCAAGTTGCATGCACAATGAAGACTCGAATCCAATCCACTTAAAATCCCAGTTTCTGCATCCATCTTCATATCTACCTTCCCAAGAACTATCCTTCAAGTTGTTTCCAGTATCTTGATCGGCCTCATATCGATCGAGCCTTCTGTGGTGTTTTATATTCAAAGAGCAGCAGAATTGATTGTTTAAAGACAGTACAGATGCACTTTCTTCAGCTGCTGGAAAATGGTACATGCAATTTGGATTTACAGGACCAAGAAAACGGGCTTTAAGGCATTAAGAAATCAACTTTCAAGAAAAAATCATAACAAATAATGAAAATCATTCGGATCAAGAACTTGAAATATATATAATTCACATGTACGTTCTGTACACATGGGCCCAAAAGGTTAAATTTTCGAGTCATCAGCCCATGGGGGTACACGCTTAAGTGCTTCCCAGTATAGGGGCAGGATTTCTACAGCCCCTTCAAATTCAGCTATTATAACCACATCTTATCTTTCCAAGGCTTCCAGTTCCTAAAACTTTTGCTGGTTCAGATGGCAGCTGTTAATGGCCGCCTGCCCTTGAGATGGCTGTTGTGAACATGCAGTCCCATGTCAAGTACACTGTACACAGGGATTGCTGAGCATTTAAGCCATGGAGATAGTTTGCTTGTAATCTAATCCTTTCTTCTTTTACTAAAGTCTACATGCTTCTCTCAATAAAGAATAAGCTTTCAATCGCGTTATACTGATTTTGAGAAGGAATGTCCTCTTTGTACAACAAAGTGTACTGTGTGTACCGACTGGGAAAGGTTCAAAGTCACAAGCTATGTCACCATAGTGGAGGGTGCCGGATCGGCATATCTCAAAATATTTAGGTGCGGCGGTGCGGCGAGATTATTTTATTATTATTATTATTTTAATTTATTATATATATAACAAAATAAGAATATTATTACAATTTAGTTATTAATGTATATAACATACTTGAATAATTGTATTGCATAGGAAAACATCAAAACAACATATATTATATAAGTAATTTAGTAATATGACATTAGTTAGGGCTCGGGTGTGAGTCAGAGCTGCACCCATGTTCAGTGCGCACCCGACTCGATGCGGACTCCGGTGCGGCAGTAAAATAAAAGAGTTCGGTGACTTAGTTCACAAGACATAGGAAAATTGGCATATCGCAGACCACTTACGTCAGGGACAAAAACCAGGCCACTTAAATTTTTGTGAAAAAAATATTTTAAACGTGCAAACATTCTAATTTTGAACAAAAGGTATGCCTTAGCTCAAGTTATTTTAAAGGAAAACATTGATTTTTTTCACTATTAACATTTTGATATCGACAAGTGCCGCCCATTTTTTTTATTATCATAGAAACATTTTAAACCTAAAAACACGACTAATTTAGTATATGATTCTCGTCATGCTTAAGATCATATTTATATACAAAAAATTGTTTTAGCAATGGATTTTGAGTCTGATTTTGTCCCTGTATTATTGGTCTGGGGTCTACCAATTAATATATATGTGTGTGTGTGTGTGTGTGTGTGTGTGTGTGGGGTCTACCAATTAATATATATATGTGTGTGTGTGTGTGTGTGTGCACGCACACACACACACACATAAAATGGTGACAATCAAAATGAGATCCCCGACGATTTAGTCGTGACAATGATGTGAATCTTGTATCTGTTGATCATGGTTGATCATCTACTTAATTGAATATCTCTCTCTCTTCTTCGCTGCATCAAGAAAAGAAGAAAAAGAGTAAAATCCTTGTGTTAATCTCCTACCATCCACACAAGATAGGCAGTTGTGATTTTTACCATGTAGATGCATTTACAGTGGTCCTCTCACTATGGATACATAATTAAACTACTCCGTCATGTTGTTCAACTAAAAAATGTCTGCTATTATAACTTAACATAATTAAAATGTTTGTGGGGCTATTATCTTTGAAATCTCTCATTACACCTACCCGTTTACGTTAGGTAGCTCATCTAGTACTCGATTCCTACTAAACAAAGGACTAGAGAGTCAAGCTCTAAAAGCGTATATGAAAAAGAAAAAGAATATGTATGCAAGAGAGAATATCAATACAAAATCAAAATGGTCCATAGTTCCACTCGCTCTTACCGTTATAAGATACATAAAAGATGTGGACCCTAAACTGCTTTGCTCAGGGCTTACGTAGGCTCTCAATCCAGCTGATAATGGCTTGCTTTGGTAGTGAACCCAAACCTGGTTAAACCAGCTTGTTGCTAATAAAAATGAAAGGAGGTACGATTAGGCAGGTGATCGGGCCTAGGTTATCCAGTACACTGGCACGGGAGCCGAAGATCAAACAGCCGTAGATCCAAAACAGTCATCTCAAGGAGAGTTGTGTTGTGCCTCGACTTGAAGAAAGTACTCAAACTACTCGGCATAAATGGTAAAACTTTTGAGCAAGAGTATTTCATCCTACCATCCAACAACAGGACCAAATTCCCTCAACAAGATCCCCCCAAGGTAGCTTATCTCTGCTTTAAATGTCTCGGGTTGGCGCCCCTTATGCCAAATCTGACCAAACCTCTTTTCCCCCTATCTTACCAAACCCAGGCTTGCAATAAAAGTCCTCCTATGCCATGGTGCCGAAAGAGGAGAAGTCAGCAATACGCAAAACTCTTGGTGCATGTTTGATTTGCTTGTACTTTTGAGACACTTGATCTCAAAACAAACTTCTGGTTTCGATGACATCCTCCTCCAACACATTTGTGTAGCAACTAGGTTTTATGAAAACCAAGTCTTTTTAATGAGCTTTTAAAACTTTGTTTTGTTGTTTGGGGTGACACATCCAAAATCTGGTTTTTGAATAACCTAAAAGGGGACCAGGTTTTTTATTCCCTTTTACAACATCAGGTTTCGTCAAAACTGGGTTTTCTTCAAACCCAGTTCTGATAGCACCCAAACACTCCAATAACCTGGTTTTGGAGATAAAATCCAAAACCTGGTTTTGAAGCATCACCCAAACACCGCAGAGACAAGCTAATTTTCAATGGAAAAGTCTGAAATCTAATCTAGGAGGGGCACTACTGCATAGTAAAGAAAAAAAAAATCTTGTTGATTTTGTTGTTGGCGATGGAGTTTAGATCTGCTGAATGTATTGTTAATGTTACGTATTTGTTGGGTATGCATGGTTATCAAAGTTGTATGGAATGAAGATTGGTCCTCATTATCTAAATTATTCGTCTTGTTTTTATGGCTTAAGAACATAGTCAATGATATATCATAATATATTTTCTTTTTTCTTCTTGCAGCATACTGAATGCGCATACTAAAGAATGAACTACATATGAGAAGAAACCCTTTTTCTCGGTTAATAAAATGTGAAGAAACTTATTTGAAAAAGCTCAGTACGCAGTGTCTGGGTAGGTGATACCACTTTAAGAACATTCAGTTTAAAGAGGCCAAAAGTTTCAACCTGGATTGCTACCACACCTCAAGATGATGGCAGCCGATTGTTTCATGCAAAAAAGGTGTCTCCACAAATCTAGATAAGATCGGACAATGAAGTATCACGTTTGGATCCACTTAGATTGTCAACTTTTCAAGTTCAGTTAGGATTCACATCAGTATGCACAGTTGGATCCAGTGTATAGCTTGATCAAGGAGGTTTGGAAGCAGAAAAGATGTTGGTTCAGAGTGATATAGACATAATGCATTACAAATCAAATTTGGATAAATAGACCATGTTATGAACCAGATTCCGATCAAATTCAGCACAACCAAGAAAAGAAATTTTCAGACACCGTATCTTGATTATCTATATCTCTCCTAAAAGAAAAGAAATTCCTATTTACAGACTTAATTTCAGACACTAATATGAAAGAATATGCTAAGAATTACGCTGTGCTACTCGTTACACAAGCCAACCTTATGGATGTCCAATTTTGGTTTAAAAAGAATGCTTGGCTATCGATGTAGCTGCTCTGAAAGAGTTTAGATCTGAATTCTCCTTCAAGAAGTATAGAACGAAAGTACGTTTTAGTACAGTCACAGACTCACGCTACGAACTTTGCCATGGCAACTGCGTGGTAGTCGGGACTCTCAAGATTTACTTGTTCAATTTTCATCCAAAAAATAACAAAATACAGAAGAATGAGGAGCAGTAGATAGGATTGCCACTATAAGCTATCATCTGTTTGCTTTGCCACCACTGGCAAGGGCAACTTTCTCATCCAAGCGGCAATGGAGGTGCATGCTAGTGCCATCCAAGAACCAGGCAAATGGAAGGTGGATGGTCGACTTTTGGTGGTGAATAGATGGGAACCTGGTATGTCGAACAAGGTTAAGTAAATAAATAGGTCAAAATTTGGACAGGCTTCCTAATTTACCGGTAAAAATTGTCGAATGACCATTTTTTCCGACAACTTTCTGTAGATTGGAGCAAGGTTATGCATTGGTATAGATCAATGCATACATGTCTTAATGGAATAAAGCTTAACAAGATTCAAATTAAACTGTTGATCGGCTTCAAAGTTGTCTCGGATGTAAACTTAGAAGGGAATAAAAGTTTTGCCGAATACATGGAATACAAAGCCACAGTAAAATATTGTAGTTTGCGTGATTCCACAACTCACTTTGCAGTGCTGTGTGGAGATCAAAAGGAGCCTACTGAAATTGCTAGTATTTCATATAGATACATTTAGGACAATAACAGATCGTCAAAAGACAAAGTATGGAGCTACATGAGCAGGTACGCTGTCAACAGCAATTGGGTGGAAGAATTCCATCAAGTTTTTGAGTTTCAGGTTCTCCCCCAAAACAACATATGATCATGATGCATTATTATATGACTCCTCTCAGACAGTTGCTCTGCATGTAAAACAATTTTTTGATTCAATACTCACTAAATGCAGCATCCAAATTGGACAAACATAATTAGGATAATCTGAAACAACAAGAAATCAAGTTGTGCCGTGGTGTCATTGACAAAGTTGAAACAGTTTGGATGTAATGTGTGGACAACAGTTCCTGAGTGGCCAAAATGATTGAGAAACAAATTGTAAACATTAAATTGACTGTCAACAATGCCTAGCAGGAAGTAGAAGCTGGTTACTGAGAAGCAATTCATCTTGAGTGAGTATTGAGAAAGATCATCTCGTGAAATTGCTCATCATGGAGAGAAGCCTTGTACACAAAAGTCGAGAATCAAGTCTCTAAACGGATGTAATTCTAGTATTAGACTCTTCCTCTGCGGAACCGTAGGGGTCTTATATATTGTCATGGTTTAGGAAAGCTCTTTGCTCATGAGGCTAATCAAGGATGAAGAAATTTCATGGGTGGTGCTTGATGCTAATAGAATGGTAAAATCCCAAATAGGATTATGGTGTGCAAGGTGACACCAATACTCTGCAATATATTCCCACAGGTAGATATATTGCAGTGGGAATATCTTGCAGAGAACTTCCTCCTTAGATACAAAACCATCATTATATGCAAGAAAAGAAAAAACAAAGGCATACATTACAAGCATAATTTGAATAAAGATTCTTACAAACTAAAAGCTCAACGCTACTCCTAAAAAGTGCCCTCATTTCCTAGGTTTAGTGCACTGGATTGAAGAAAATTTTATTTGTCTAGAGACCCGTGTGCTAAAAAAATGTATCTAGGTATTCAAGGAAGAACAAGGCAACATTTTTATTCGGTCAAACAACTCCATTTGGAAAGCCTGGATGTGTGAGGCGATCAAAGGTGATCCTCTGATCTTGGCAAACATTCTAAGAACCAGCTATATATCTCTATCATCGGCTGGTTGAAGTTAGCATGAATCCTGTTCTAAACATATGAACCCTTCTTTTAGTTGTAAATATCCTAATTTTTTTATCAACAAATTGGATGGGGGCCTACCCTTTAGTAGAAGTCCTATTAGAACTCTAATTCTTCAATGACATAATCAATGACGAAGCAATCAAACAGTTTACAACTTGGTTTTGCCACCTAAATGGCATGGCATCAAAATTACGTGAAGCCAAAAACCAGTTTTAACAAACCCGGATTTTCAAGGGCCTGAAAAACCTTTCTCCCCCAAGTTTTTCAGGTGAAACTGAGATTTGGCCTCTTCCCCAAGTTTTTATCTTGTTATCTAAACATCTAAACCAGGTTTTTGAAACCAGATTTTTAGCCATATTTTTTTACAAAACCAAGTTTTTTGAAGGTGTCATACAACAACCCCCACCTTGTTTGGTAACATTCATTAGTTGCTTACGGGAAAGGGTTTTACCATTCTGTCTTTGCATTAAATTCGAAATGATTTTGAATTGACCTCCAAAATATGATTTTCCATATGTTCCAAAAGTTTGGACCCGGAACACTTTTTTGTAAATTGTTTTGTCTCTAGTCTCAAAGAAGCATCACAGCATATTTTGACTAAAAGGAAGGTGTTTGATTCCCATTCTTGAAAACGCCAGGAACGAAGCTGTCCTATTCTTGGTGTCCAAGAACAAATTTGGATTTGAGAATACCAGAAAAATTGTCATTGAAAGTTATCAGCCCATATTGGCTTATGGGTATCTCCAAAGTTTGCCAAGTCCTAAATTGCAATGGGCTTCGTTGTGGCCCTTCTAATTTATTGGCCGATACGCCTGGCTTTTATAAGTTTTGCTATCAGTAGTTTCAAAACCAAAAATAAAATATATATATATATATATATATATATATATATATATATATATATATATATATATATTTTAATAATAGCTAATACGAGTCAACGTAACGGTCGATGACGTTTTCAATACACGACATTTTTTTTTTATTTTTGCATAAGGCCCCTGATCGAGGCTCCCTACAAAATGCAGAAAATGGTAATAGAAAGTGGGAAGCACCCTTTCTCGTAAAAACAAAATGAAGAAAGTTGAAAAAATTGGAGCATCCTTTTCATCGCTAAAATTATGTGGCCTCTTTGTTAAGGGTGAAACACATACACAGTGTCTTGATCTCAACGCCATGCTTCAATGACATGTACGGATGTCATATTTTATGAGCTGCCGGAAAAAGTTTTGTATGCTTTTCTCGTCATCAAGAGAATAAGCCTTTGTTGCGCTTTTTAAAATTAATAAGCATTTGTTGCACTTTCTAAAATTAATAAAGAAAAATAAGATAATAAATAAATTTGCATTCTTTTGGTAGGGGTCAACAAGAGCCGAGTTGAGCCCAAGTTTAGGCAGTTTGAGTTCGGTTTGACTATGAAACCTCAAGCTCGACTCGGTTTGACTATGAAACCTCAAGCTCGACTCGGTTTGACTAATGAAACCTCTAGCTCGACTCGGCTCGAGCTTAAGAATAACTCGACGAAAGCAGTTCGAGTTCGACTTTACAGTTACATGTTGAGCTCGAGCCTGACTCGATTAAGGCTCGACAAACTCGTTTGATTCATAAAATTGACATTCATCATTACGTATTTAGCTCAAGTTTGACTCGATTAAGACTTGATAAACTCTTAAACTCGTTTGAATATATCAACTTGATTACGGCTCGACAAACTCAATTAAGGCTCAAGTTCAATGGTTACATGTTGAGCTCGAACTCAACTTAATTATTTCATGAACTCAAGCTCGACTTGTTAAGCAAATGACTCGACTTGAACTCGTTGGCAAATAAGTTGACTTTAACTCGTTTGTGAGCTGAGCTTTAACAAATTCAGGTCAAAGTTGTTCGACTAGTTGTCCACCTGGAGCAGCTCGACTTTACCTCCGCTCACCCGTTTGAGTCCTTCACCTCTACCTCCTGCTCACCGGTTTGAGTCCACCTACCAATCTCATCTTTGGCAGGAGGAAGAAGAAAAAATCTTCGTTGAGATCGGAATGGCCTCGGCGACGACTTCCGTCTCTCGATTATATTTGGACGACATGGCGTAGCATATGAACTGCCATCCTTATTATCCTCCTCTTCTTGTCCATCACCAACACCAGGGGTCTGGAAGAGTATCCATGGCTGCAGCCCCCTCCCCAAGAGATGACCTTACAGATGAAGTCCCGAGCAAGAGGCTTGAGATCTTGGCACAGCAGCTGCGCCTCTATAAGCCAATACCGGCAACAACGGCAATTATGGAAGAGGGGATCGGCGGGGGAGGCCTTCTCTCCCAACAGATGGCTTCTGGGTGCCCTTCGGCTTCCTTCGCCCAGAAGAACACGACCTTCATCAACAGAAGCGCCAAGAGAGCCGCGGTCTTGGTATGCCTGTTCGAAGGGGATGATGGGGAGCTTCGTGTCATCCTCACCAAGAGATCTGCAAATCTCTCTTCCCACTCTGGTAATGCTCTCTCTCTCTCTCTCTCTCTCTCTCTGTGACTCTGTGTGTGTAACCGCGTGATGAAAAAGCAGGGGAAGTATCACTGCCAGGCGGAAAAGCGGAAGAAGGGGATGCAAATGATGCGGCGACCGCGCTCAGAGAGGCGAAGGAAGAGATTGGGCTCGATCCATCTTCGGTTACGGTGGTGGCTGTCCTTGAACCCTTTCTATCGAAGGTTCTACCTTGATCTTATCTTTATAGAAAAAGGGTGGGATTCTCTGGTGGTTCTATGTCGAGAAAAGGATAAAGCCTGAACCATCTTAACAAGAAACATAAGACATTTTTATACGAAAAGCTCATTCTACACCCTTTTGGTGGTAATGCAGCATCTATTGAGAGTAGCACCAGTGGTTTGCATACTCCCCAACAAGGAATCCTTCACGCCGTCTGCAAATAAGTCAGAGGTGGACGCCATCTTCGATGCGCCTTTGGAGATGTTCCTCAAGGTTCGCTTTGGTTTCCTGATTTTGCTTCTTTTTTATCGCATTTCTTGCGCTGGGGATACGATAACCAAGTTTTTTCGCTTTGTAGAATGAGAAGAGAAGATGGGAAGAGAGAGAATGGTTGGGACTGAAGTTCCTGGTTCATTTTTTCGATTTCCAATGCGAGAAGGGTGAGTTCATGATATGGGGATTGACTGCCCAGATCTTGATTCGAACTGCATCTATCGTGTTTCAGCGGCCACCGGACTTTGTGGAGCAGTCGCCAGAATTTCATGTCTTGAATCAGAGAGAAGATGTCTCACTCTTGTAATGTTGTTTTATTGAGCAATTAAGTCAGAACATTATTCCATTCTAATAAAAATCTTCTAATTGTTATCTTGAGCATGTCAATATGAGATGTCTCCTTCAGGAGAATGTCCCTGGCACCAAATCCCACCCTGATCCTGTGCATCTAGGTGTGTTAACCGCATGGATTCTTAAGGAGAAAGCATATAACCAAATGTTTGGATAAGCAAAGCATGAAATGGCTAAGAAACCAAAGAAGATGAAAGCAAGAAACACCGATAGTAACGAGGAATGCGCAGGTAAACATTTAACCCTTGAAAAGCCATTGATATCGAGGAAGCTTATTTCCGACCCCCACGCTAGCTGGCTGGGTCTCGTAGGAAACTGGGGTTCACCGCGCAGGTGCCTCGGATTCAACTGCCACTAGGAAGATTGCATGAGAATCAAACGTTTAGCTGTAAGAACCTAGGAAATGGCTCACGCATCCCGTGTACATTAGCAGAGCAACCGTTTCATTATTTCGCTCCAGTCTGTTTTATTTTAGATGGGCATCTCAAATCGGCAAGTTAAACCAAAGAAAGCAAAACATAAACGTGTTTTCATTATTTCATCAAAACATTAGCGTGTTGCTTCGCAAAATTTTCATTAGAAAGACCAAATCTGTAGAACAGTAGAAGAAAGATGCACAATTCAAGCGAGTCAGAAAACAAGGAATGCGGATGATTTCCACTTACAAGTGCCAAGAGGCAATGCCCTCGACCTCACCTAATGCTCCATGGTTGAACAGGCTGTAAGTGTTGGTAAGCAGGCCCACCTCGAAAGAACCTCCCTTGGGGCGACAATATTATTGAGCAGATCATAAAATTAATCAGTTAAATTATATGTAGCAATAGGCCTACGAACTACAGCACTCCTTTTCTATAAGAGGATGCGTGTGACTTTTACCAGCCTTACCAACATTCCTTTGGCCGCCCCCACCACTTGTTTTGGAGAAACCCAAACATCATTGCTGAGCTTCTAAACCGAATAACTTTTTGTGGCACAAACAAAAAGCAAGCTGCAGACTTTTTTATAAAGATGCGCCTGTAAGAGGTTATCAATTCATTATAGTAAACACCTGGGTTCCTTTACATTGAGAATTTCTTTTACCATGTAAAGGATGATTACGATTTGATCATGCAGTAACGAAAGGCACAGCCATAAAGAGCACAGACTGAGTCACTGAAACATGTGATATGGACTGATGGTGCATTAGCAAATGAGATATGGATCTTAGATGATGGCATTCATGCTGTTGATGCTGGATGACCATTAGAACATCGGTTGTGGATGATGGTAGCAGTCAATCATACTAAAACGGACAAAGACCGCCAAAGTTGAATAAGTAAGCATATGGAAGTCACCAAGCTGCCTATATCGATGTCTGGTCAAAATAAAGAAAAGTTCCCTGCCGAGGTCATCATGCATTTCCTTAATGAAGAAAACAAAATGGTCTAAAAACTTTAAATGAAAAACAGAGAAAAAGGATATTGATTCAGCAAAGAGCATTTGAGCAGACCTCCAGAGGCCATAAACTCGAACTGAAGTCTGTTGTTATAAATTAATGTATAGCAGCTCCCCCTGCATCACACAGCAATCCAGAGAGTGCTGAAGAGGACCAGTTTAGCAGTTTGATCAAATAAAATAGGAAGAATGGGCCACTTGGCAGAGTGGTTGAGTTCCTCTTATCAAGAAAAAAATTCCTTCCAGGTTCAAAGTACATAAAAGCCGTATGTTGGAAAATAACTACCAAAACAAAATTTACATGAACACAATCACTGGCTTGCCAGTGACTGAAAAAGTAGTTCAGAACGCTATTAGTTAAGAAGCATGTCCAGTTTGCACGCATTTGTGCAGGGTTTGGGAAAAAGCTTGAAATACAATTTGAACATAAGGCTGCCAAAGTTTCTCTTTTACGACTGAGCGAATTTGATATCTCTGATGCAGTGGCCAATTGCATCTTATAAGCTACAACAATTTCCAATAACTTCTCCCTAAAGCACTAGCCTACAAAGTATCATAATTTGAAGAACATGAACTCAACATTCCTGTAAGTTGCATATCCTGGAATATCCCAGTATGTCTCCCATCATATTTTGGATACAAACTGTCCAACTGTGTCTAGCCAGAAGAGCAAAATTAGTGAATACCAGCAAGCACCCTAAGCAATCTTGCTCCAGTAGTCCTTGAAATGCTTTAAAATAAGTTGATCGTGTGTGCTTAAAACCTTTTCAACAAAACACCAAAATTTGTTTCATGCCAAACAAACCCAGTCATATCACCAGGGTTGCTTTGACAATTCAATCAAGGGATCAACCAAAAAAAGAAAAAATCTTCCGGTAGCAAAAATAAGTTTAGGAAGAACAAGGATCCCATAATGACCACTAGCTTTAGACCTACGCTATGAGAATGAAATAGAAGCCTCTTGCAAGGAAAGCTGCATCAGCCGACATAAGCAGAGGGCCTACCTCATTGCCCATGGAAATTGAAAAAAGAGGAGGCAACTCCACGGAAGAAGAGAATCCCAGCAAATTAGAAATATATTTCACTTGAACACTGAAACATGTAGATTGTTGATTTTCTCCTCTAGGCATATAAAGAACCGTAAATGAAATAATAAGTGGCAAATTAACAGCAAAATTTGAAGCAGAACACAAAATCACCAATTCAGCTAAAAACCTCATAGAATTTCTCTATAACAAGCAATCCTGAATCAATAGACTCCAATGGGTCCTTCCTAAGACGATGTCTCAAGCAGTTCGGAATGACCACTGCTATATCTTCAGCGGTCACTTTTTCCCTGCCCTTTAAGGCAGCTAAAGCCTTTGCAGATCTGTTTGTAACAATATCCCCCCTTAGTCCATCAACGTTTAGTTCAGCACACACCCTTGAGATCTTAACACGAAGGTCATGATCTATCTGAACAGAAGAAAGGTTTTCTCTTGCTCCAGAGATCTGATTTTGAAGCTTTTCCTGCTCTACCCTGTAGGCTTCTCGAAAAACCTTTGGGTTTTGGTCAAACTTTGCCCTCTCCTCAACTATTTTAACTCTTAATTCTGCATCCTTTACAGTCCCAACTTGTGCATGCATTCCAAACCTGTCCAGAAGCTGAGGCCTCAGTTCACCTTCTTCAGGGTTTCCTGAACCTATCAGAATAAACCGAGCAGGATGAGAGATTGATATTCCTTCTCGTTCTACTGTATTCCATCCAGAAGCTGCAGAATCTAACAGAACATCTACCAAATGATCATCCAACAGATTAACTTCATCAACATAAAGGATTCCTCTATTAGCTTTGGCAAGTAGACCAGGTTCAAATGCCTTAACACCTTCAGTGAGTGCCTTTTCAATATCGATCGTACCACAGACCCTATCTTCTGTGGCACCAAGCGGCAAGTCAACCATGGTAATCTTGGTTATCAATACTGGGAGCTTCTCCCCCTGTAGTATTTTGTCTCTTACTTCCATGCCCATTGTCTCAGGATCACTCGGATCAGAATTGAACGGGTCACCAGCAACGACTTTAATTTCTGGCAGTAAGTCCACAAGGGACCTAACAGTAGTGGATTTTCCAGTTCCTCTATCACCCATAATCATAACACCGCCAATCTTTGGGTCAATCACATTCAGCAGAAGACATAATTTCATTTCATCCTGGCCTACAATAGCAGAGAATGGAAAGACGGGGCGCTGGCTTTCTTTCGCTGCAAGGTTCTCGGCCTGTCAATTGTATAACCACAAAATTACCAAGGTAAAATATATGCAAATTTAGTTCTGAAGAAGAACATGGATGATGAAAAATAATCACTATACATCAAAACAGAAAGAGAAATTGAAGAGCGTCCGGGCAATAACTTAATAGACAATAAGCAGAAGAAGAAACAAGATACTAAGAAAGCTGTTAGCATTTACTTCCAAAAGACCAAACGATATAGTAGTGTGGAATTCTTTTACTTCTCAACTTTTTGTTTCTATTCACCCTATTTGTAAGATGGCCTCATCCATTCGTTGAAATGGGCGTCAAAATTCCACGCTTAGGAACTCCGCAAATGATAACTGGTGTTTGCAATTTCAACACCGTATATTCTCCACCATAGATGCACTCAGCAGAGAGATTCTTATTTGTACGTCTGACTCAAACTCTAATGAAGAACAGAAGTAATCGAATATCCGCTTCAACGAAGGTCTCACTCCTAACCATCTATGTGCTCTCGATTCACGGAACCGTGAGCACTTGTGTTTTTAAAACCAACCAAATTCCCCTTTCTCCTTCACTCGTTTTCTGGTCATAGAGAAACAACACTTAAAGAGTGATTTGTCTATGAAGTTTCAGAAACGGGTCAAGAGGACCAACCTTCAATGGTCTGGCGTCTCATCTCATGAAGAAAGGGCAAAGAAAAAGAACAGAAGTGCTTAAGCTTACCTGTTCAACGGAACTGAGTTCCGTAGCCACATTTGCAACTGAGAGTCGGAAATGAGATCTCCCCTTTCTCAGACCACCAACAAAATCTTTTCTCAAGTTCCTTCCAAAAATCTGACCTGTGAAATTGCTGACGTCAGTTCAATTTCAAAGCGCCCTGCTGGTCGGGCATGCTTTGTGGAAAGAAACAATAAATAAACCCAAGAACAAAATAATCACCATAACACCGAAGGGAACGCATGAGATTGAGATCCTTACCATTGGTCGAAGCGAGGGAGGTCCGTCTGGAAGAGGCAGAGGCAGGGCCTCTGGAAGCGAAAAGAAGTGCCGAAGAGGAGCCACCCAGAAGTCCGGCCATGGTGGAGGATTGTGCTGAGGGTGTGTGTGCGACGCAACGTTCACGTCGGGCTTTTGAGGATAAGAGGATAGAAGTGGCAGTAGTGTGAACTCTGAAGTGAATTATTTTCTAATGGTTTTATTGATTTACGAAATCGTCTCCGGATGTCGAATTCTCTTGTCCGGGAAGTGATCATGTTAACGAAACGCTGGTTCGTGGCGCGAACCCTTCTTTTACTTGAATTTCATATCACGACCCGAATGATTCTTAAACTCGTGGTGGAGGTTATTCTGAAATTTGTCCCAGCTTGCTGTGGGCCAGCCATACCCTCATTAGTTGATATGAGTCGCATGCTTTTTAAAAATAAAATTGTTTCCCATTCTAATTTCTCTTCATAATGTTCAAAAGGGTTGTTATTATTTTCCGTTTTTTTGTCCTTTTCATACTCGAGGTACCCGATATGGAATATCCGGAGAAAATGGAGCCTATACTAGAAATTACCCTTAAAAGGCAAAGGTGTACAGCTCAATAGGAAATTGAGCCAACACTGCAAAGATCTGTAGCCGAATAGAGTCCTCGAGAGTTTCGATCTAGAACAGATGGCAACTGGGGAAGCAAATCCAACACGAAATTTTGGGAATTCTGAGTTTATTCTCGAGGAGCATGGACTTGAAAGCAATTGATCGCAAGTTCGTAACAACCGTCAACGTTTTAGCTCAACGAATGCGGTGTCAAAAGAAAAGGACTGGAAATTGTATACGATGTGTTTTACCTTGTTCCCGGCAGAAATATCTATTTACGACCGTGCATGTTTTCAGCAGCTTTTAGCTCAACTTGAAAGCGGCTACCCGTCTTGGCTAGCAACCGAGCCTGAGGACTACCAAAAGGCAAGCTGTCCTCCATACATGTTTTCGTTTTTCCATTAAGCAAACATGAAGCAGAAAACCACTTTTAAAGGCAGAGACGTTTATTCGCCTTGAAGCTTTTGGGTTTTCAACCCACAAATCAGAGTGCATTAGACGTACTGGTTAGGTGAAACTAACAGGACACGGTCTTGTTTCAAGTTAAACCGTCTACAGCACGAAACACCAGCTGCTTCTGCCGACCTGCAGTACCACTAAGATCAGGCACTCACTGAAACAAAATGCCTGCACATAAAGCAAACCAGATAAGTTGGTTGTTCAAGAATAAGCATTAAGGCTTGATTACAGAATTGAAAGCTTGTTTTTGAAGTTCCAGTTTTATCTCTCCATCATACATGACAGTGGGTGTAGTCATGTAGAACGGGACTGGTAGATCCGGGCCTGGGCTTAACTGACCAACTCTAGGCTGAACAAGGAAGAGGTCCTAAGCAGCATGCACATAAATGTGGACACAATAACAAATACATGGGAGCAACGTACAGCATCCACTTCTACATATTAGAGAAAAGCACATTTCTGGACGATTACTAGATAAGAATTCTATTTGCACTTCATAAAGCAAAATGAATCATCTTTGCGGGATTCAAATCTGCAAATACGCACTATAATTTCGCTGTGCAGACAGGAATATACAACTGAACTGGAAGGCTAGTAATCCCCTTCATCTCATGTCCTACAATCAATATTAATCAGCACATATAGGAACACACTTTTGATGCATTTGATAAGCATTGTAGAAAAAATACATGCCTCAAGAATTTATCAACAGTACTCCAAAATTCTGCAATGCACATGATACCTCATCAATAAACTGAATAAAGATGCAAGATTAACCTTTCTGTGGCAGCACATGATGGAAGGTCAGCCTATAAATTTTGTCAACATGCTGGACGCCAAGCTCTGAACTGAATGGATGTGGTTTCATTTGGTAAAGGAAGGATGCAGTTCCAGGAAACCAAGTGCTTTGAGTTGTGGCCATAAAAATAAGATCATATGTTACGTATTGAAAATCTGTGAGCCCAGAATATGTTTGTAGATGACTATCCAAAATTTGTAAATAGCATTCTTTAAGGATATCTTCTTCTCAAACTTTGGATGATTTAGCAGCAGCAAGAAATTGTTGTTGACTACAGCACGGACAAGCAATTCTTTTGCTTCTTCATTCATCTTTGTGAGCTTATGGCACATCTGCAAAGTGGTAGAAAAGGCGATTATGTCTGGAAAATCTTTCCTAAAATGCCTTTAACTTCTTTGTAATATAAAAACTATGTCTAAAACTCTAAATCCATATGAGGTACTGCCTATACATTGCCCATGGTTCAGCACCAACATTTTAAAGCGATTTCTAAAAAATTGAATATGGAAATTGGAAAAACACAAACATTTTCTTAAGTGAACCAAGAACAAAGTCTACCCTCTCTTTTGCTTTTATATGAGCACATGAGAATTTAGCAAATTAATCGCAAACAGCTTTCGCTGCAGATACTTTTTATCAAATTACAGAAGTTTGGATTTTACTTAAGCATGTGGTTTTTGTGTGGTTTCACTGTTCAAAGCTTCCATATCTATCAATATTTCATTCACAATATGCAGAATCTTAAGAATTTGCATCATATGCAGCTTTTTCATTTGCATCCATATTATTTATTTAACGAGTTTTCAATGAAGGCCTTTATTAACTAATGCAGGAAAATTTGCATGCTGAACATCAAACCTCAAGTATAGGTATTATGATTCACATTTGCCGCCAAAAAACAACTATTCACAGTGAAAGCATTGGACCTTTGGTACTAACATGCGAGAAAAGGAGTGACAAGGAAGAATATCTAACTCAGATGCAGACACACATACCATTTTACATAAACGGAAACTGGAAAAGTTATTCAACAAACAGTAATTTTCCCAAAAGGATCCACAATATGCAAATAAATAGCAAAATAAGAACAAAAATGAAAAAAATACCAAGTTTAAATGACCTAGCCCAAAACTGATTTAAGCACCTATTTCATCCCTAGTTTGGAGTAAAAAAATAATGAACCAGGAATAAACTAGGTGGCCATATCTGTTTTGAGGTAGGTTGTTACAATTGCTATCAATGGGACCCCAAGTATGAGTGTTGAACTTAGCTCTGACAGCAATTGTAACCACCTAGTTCAAAATGGATATGACCACCTAGTTTATTTATCCCAGGTCCATAACTTTTTTACTCCAAAGAGGTAGATTTTATCACCTCATATGTGTGATAGGACTTCTAATTATTCCTACAAGACATTTTGAAAATTTTGGGTGCGTAAATAACTGTTTACTCACCCTAGTAGCAGTCTAGTTCATGGACTTTTAAAGTGCAAATGCAAACTGAAGCCCAGATATGGGCAGAGTTTGAATCAGCTGAAGCAGGCACCCTGTTAAGTTTTGGACCAGGACTTACTTGCATCATAGGCATCTCAGACAAAGTGAGATTTATACAGATATTTTCATCTGGACAGACAAGATATGTTACATGAAAGAAAGAGAGAATTTGGTTAAAAATGCAGTCCTCATGGAGTTATTTTTCATAGTGACATTCTTTTACTCCTGCCTTTGATCACATGGTCCTCCTTTCAGGTACTGTAGGCTACCCAGCATGAGCACAGTAGCTAAAAGTACGAGAAAGTATGCTACAATGTCATATATAATGCAATGGATATAGAAACAACAAAATGTGAATTTTACATTAGTAGCAATAACTTGGTTAACAAATGATTTGTTAGCAGAAGACATGAGAATGGCAGGATCCACGAGATATCTTAAGCACTTACATCTTCAATTTCTTTTGCATGAGCTTCTGCTTTCTGAATGGTGCTACCATCCTCCATTGGTGTTGAAATTTCCATGTCGGGTGTGCTTGTTCCAGTAGAAATAGATGGTGTTGACAGTAGATCATGCCTAGCATCCATGAAAAATGGCTGCACATTAACGGTATCTAGTACCTATAGCAACCAAAACATTGACAATTTCCAACCATAAGAAGTTGTAAAGCGAAAATTTATACTTCTACAGAAAATATTTCCAAAGAAACCAGCATTTTTTTGTTATAGCTAGCATCCACAGTTTTACAACAGCATAAGGACCTGTTTTTGTTCAATTATCTGGGAATCCCTCTGACGTTTCCTGCCAATGTCAAATCAGGATCCATTTAAAACATTTGAACATGTTCATGCCTTTTTATTAAAAGACTAGATTGTAAAAAGGAACCTGCTTTCAATCTGTGGAGATTCTATCACATGCTTCAGAGGGCTTTTGGTTAGCTCTCTCATACTAGGTCCCTGAAAATTACATGGTAGACAAAATTGAAAATACTAATCACAATCAAGTATAGGCTTCAATTGGAAAACTTCCAACAGTAATGGAATATGGCAGGTAACTGTTGGGGAATGAGGCCCTCTCACCTCATGACCTTCATGATTGATAGCAAAATAGAAAAAGGAAGAGACAAAGGCACAAACACACAGGGATTTAAGTGGTTCAGAGAGATAAGTGTCTTCCTACACCATGGTCACATATATTAGAAGTCATTACAATTTACAAGAGAAGCTCTACTTCTATATGTACAGGAGTCTAAGGCAAACCACCCCAGCATAAATTGCAAACGAGAAAGGGGTCAGACTCCACACTCCAACACTAACGAGAACCTCCTGGCTTATAGTTCACCCTATCGCCCACTCAGGAAGAGCAAATGTGAAGCTTTCCAATAACAGAAAAGAAAATGTAGTGCATGTAGACCTAATCTTTCTTGGTAAAAAATCATAAATGCAAGATATAGAAAAAATCATCATATAAACCAAAAGTTGTTCTGAATAGCCTTCTGTACCTCATTATTGTAGAGTAGACGTCTGTCCACGTTTGATGGTACAATCAGTTTTAAAAAGCAGATAAAGAATAAGAACCTGAAGTGATTTCCGCTTCAGATATAGACTAGAGGACATAGCCATCTCTGGGATGCTAGTTTTTGCTTTCTTTAGAGATGCCTTCAGGTCTACCTTGGGCTCCTTCTGTACTTTGAAAACATGCTCACCTCCATTTGTTGTAAGGTTCCTAAAAATTGGTTCATGGAAGTCAAAAGATTCTTTAATGTAATGAAATAGAGTATCTGTTAGAAATGCCACACCTTGAAAGTTTTAAAGTAGAAAGAGATCTTGGCCTTTTTTCATTTTCTGGCACAGAGATCTTGGCTTCTTTTATACCAATAGTCTTGTAATTTGTTGCAAGTTCTACATGTCGTGTTGCACACTGATAATAATTTGTAAGCATAGAAGATGATTCTTTTTGCTTTGGGGAGTGAACAGGAGCTGCTTTAAGGTCAGGAGTTCCCCCAGTATCAGCCCTAGGATCAGTCATTAACTCTTTATTGAGCTTCACCCTGGAGAATAAAGAGAATGCCCGTCTGTGACAATTGCCATTCCCATGTTAAAGTAAATGCTATGGTACCTTGACATAGAGAAAGCAACCTATACTGATTTTCTGTAGTAAATAAACACTATCATGAAATACAAACACAAACTTTACTACTTTGATATCTAAAGACAGAGTTGCAAAGCAAAAGCATATGGGATTTTGAGAAATGAAAGCAAAAGGAGTATAAGAACAGATCTCAGCATCGCAGTTGAAAATTTTCTTGGGTAGCAGCTGTTAATGTATGCATTACACTGACAATAGTTATAACTAAAATCTAAGGCATTTGAAAATTTTTTACTTTCAAAATTGACAATTTAAAATACATCTATATGACCTAGCTGTTGATATTAAAGGTTCCATTGATAACTTGCTGTTCAATGTGTTCATTGATAGATTCCCCATCCCTTTGTGTATCAACTGCTTTCCCTTGCAAGGAAGTTAAGACTTCAAGCTCAATTCCATCTTAATGCTGCACTATTTTTCTTCTATCAGAAATATGCTGGATTAACCAAAAAAAGGGCATAACCCAACAACTCTAGTATTAATGCTTTTGAAGTCAGATAAAGTTACTATGCTTGTAAAAAGTGCTCAAACAAGCAGTAAAGAGCAAAATATGCAATTAGAATTTGAGGAAAGAAACGAAGAACTTTTGCTACAAAGAGAAAAAAACAGACCTCAAGACAGTATCTCAATTATTAATCATCACGAAAGTTTCTTCTTCAATCGTGAAAACTAAGAATCAAATTAAATTCTTAAAGTTAAAATATCAATATTCCAAATTTTTTCTATGATATGCTTCATCAAACACTTAAATGTAACAGGCAAAGTTTCTATTTATATAGCAAAGGAATTTCTCAAGTTTTTTGGAATAAGTGTAAAATTAGATTGCTGTTGCCAAAACTGAAACTTTTCTCATTTTGAGAAAACACTCAATCTAGTCATAACATTGATTTCTACATCTTGCAACATTCAATTTTCTTTGTTTTCTTTATTGCAAGTAAATCTGTGGTCAGCAGGATATCCACCAGATTATGCTAAGTAATGTAGCCCAACTTTCAACCATATGACCTCTTTGAACTTGAAGGTCTTAAGTCCAACCTGGAGCCTAGTGCATAGAGCTACCATTGGCTAATATTGCTATATTTCCTTCTGAATAAGTTCAACACATTACGAGACTTTCATGATTTCAGTAAATATGTGCGTGTATGTCTATGAAGCAACAAGCAGATAACAGCCTAAGTCACTGGGTTAATTCCTACAGTTTTGAGTTTTGACCTTTCCAATGGATAGAAATCTGCCACGCAATTGAAATCAAGCACAAATCATGAACTTTGCTTCTTTATCAACCAATGAGCCAACAAGGTAAGCAGAAAAGAGATCTTGTGGAACTTAAGAATGAACCAGCCCGATTTGTTGGTGTGTCATGCATTCTTTTGCATTTTTACATCGACAGCAGAATAATCATAAAAATAAACAGCAAGTCAGTGATAAGATTATTGTTTTACCCAACCGTGTGGCAGTTTTTCTCATATTTATCATTTTCTGGCAAGGATGACATGCTTTTCTCAGCTCTAGGAGAGCTCTGTAATGTATTCTCTGGGTTTTCATCAATGTTTTGCAACCCCCTGCAGAAATTTCACCAAGATGGCACCAAGTAAAACATGCATGCTTCTCCAGAAATGTTAAAACAGATACTGTACATGGAGGGGCCAGTAGCCGACATAACTGTATGATCCCACTTTTCTCATTGTTACTGCATGTCTGCTTTGGAGCTGTTTTCTGGAGGAAATAAGGAGAACTTTTACCGGATGCCTCTCTTTGCTTATTAAATTTTGCCCTTACTGAGTTCCTGTAAGAAATATATACAGGCAGAATCCAAGATACCAAACCAATAACTGACCAGCAGTAGAAAGCTTGAAAATAAAACTGATTGTGCTCAAGAAACTTCAGTTTCTGAACTGGAAACTAAAGCATACGTACATACATAATATGTGTGTGTGTGTGTGTGTGTGTGTGTGTGTGTGTGTGTGTGTGTTTGTGTTACTTATGTTCTGTCTGACGTTGAGATCAGCTACCATCAGCAATATCTCAAGGCCATTATATCAACATGTGACTGCACTATCCAACAGTCTTGCGGCACTGGAACTTTTTAGAGGCCAAAGTGCAATCTCCTCAGACTCAACATGCATAAGCTTTGTAGGAATTTGAGCAGCGAATACAAAAGTCAAGCTTGAACAGATAGCTCAAGCTCATTTATCAAATGATCCAAGCTCATAGCCTCTTTGAGACTTGCCAAGAACTATACTTGTTAATAATTGAGACTTTCCACGGCACTTAATGAGGTGTTTCTCCCTTGATTTCAGTGAGGAGAATGAGTTCTTCTTTTTCATGTCATGGAAACAAAGAAACAAACAAGCAAAGTCCATAACAAACATCCTCCTAGATTTGAGCTCTTCGCGAGCTTGGTCAAGCCACTCTCAGGCCAGGGATGTTCAGTATTCATTTGCACATGAACTATCATGCTTAAGCTTAAGCTTGATTCAGCTTTTCTACACCAGCCAGTGTCAGCTTGAACACCCTCTATAGTGCATTCCATCACCTTTGTCTCATTAATTATTTTACGAAAAAGACTTTCTGTCATATAAGAAAACTAATCTAACAAAATCAACTCCGATTGTGATTAACATCAAGGCCATAAATAACTTACACTTCACTGATATTAAAAGGTTCTTGTATCTTCTGCCTGTTAGGTGCAACCGACTTTTCAACTTCAGTTTTACTTTGTCCCACTGCTTTAGGTCCTTGGACATCAACAACAGGTATGTCCAAAAATCTTTTAATGCTCTTAGCTTCAGTGGCACCTTTTGAAGGAAAATGCTTCAAACTCTCTAGCAATGAAGAAGTAGAAGTCTTCAAAACTGAGCCAGCAGATTTCTTCATCAGTGGGTCTTGTTTACCATTGATCTCTCCAGCAGGCCTAGCATTGATGACAAAATCTAATGGACCAGTCTCATGAACTCTGTCATTTTGATGAATACCTTTAGGTGACGAATTTGCCAGAGTCTGTGGACTTTCAAGTTCCATAGAGCATTTTCCTACAAACATTTCCTTCACAGTTTCAGACTTTTCAGATCTTCCTAAACTACCTAGGTGTGAAGGAAAGCTCTTCATGCTCTCTTTCACAGAGGGGATGGAGGGCTTCAAAAGTGAGCAACTGGAACCTTTTATTGCAGAGCACTCTTTGCCGCTGCTTGGACCATGGTCGCCTCCAATATCTGAAAATTGAAGAGTCTGATTAATTGAATCATTTCCACAAACACTTCCATGTGATGAATCCTTGATGGACTGTGGGGACTTCATCCCTTTGGAGCATTTACTCCCCAACTCTTCCTTTAACTTTCCAGTCTTTTCTGGCCCTTCCCTGCTGGCTAGCACATCTGCTTCTGTTTTCAGAGAAATATCTCCAATAGCACCAGGACTATTAGGACTCTTTTCGTATGAAGAAGAATCGTTGTCAACTTCCACAATAATTGCTGATGGTACTGTGCTTTTGTCCGTTGGTTCGTTGCTTAAATTGTGATGATCATCGTTTTCATTATTTTCTGGGGTGAGGACAACACTGTTGGGCAACTTACTACCAACAGATTGGTCATGCTTTACGGGAGGGTCAGAACTTGTGTCAAGTGAATGTTTACTAGAATCACCATTCTTCTCTGACAAACTTGAAGATAAGTCAAACCCATCCAACCTGCTAGGAAAATAGTAGTGCACTTAAACAACTAAAATGGAAATCTGGTTAAACCTATTAAAAACAAAAGCACTTGCTGAAATAACCATGGTTTTGTATGAGGGACAAAATGTTCCTTTCTGGAGTTCAACTGTTATGTGTGTTTACACGTGCGTTTCATGATACGTGCAATCATAGAGCTCTTACTCGTTGAAATCAAAGTTGAATGTGAAGCTTTCACTGGCTTGTTCCACTTTTTCTGGCTCAGATTGCTTTGCTTTGCTTTCCTTGGTCTTTTGTCCCTTTCTGGAAGGGCTTGAGAAATCCAGGTCAGACATGTCAACCTTGAACGAAGAGAACTTCTGGAAACCTCCATCGAATGAGAAGTCCATATCCCTGAATTGAATGTTCTAGTTCGACATCTTAGCAACAAGCATATTATGGAAGATATGCTAGAAATGGGAAGATGCTCATAGATAATAAACAGCAGGTTCGCATATTTTTTATGAATAAAAAAACTGAAAAAATATAAACTCAGGAAAAAAAAAGAGACCAAGAAGCGAAAAAAAAATAACTAAACCAGAAAACCATATAGGATAGGTAAAATGGAAGAGATGTGCAGATCATTTTTTGAGGAAGTAACGGCTCTTTACTGCTTATTTGCAGGATAAAGCATCCATATGCAGGCAAAAGATGTTGCCATCCCGTGAATTTAAGATCATGGCACTCACAATTTCTCCAAGCTAAATGTGTCTTTCCTGCATTTGGGAACCAGCTCGTTGGAAAAATCCAGGACATCTTCCTTAATGTTGCCCGGCTTCCAAGAGGTGAGAAAGTTACTTTCTATTTCATCTGCTCAACAAAAAACAAGGTTATGTCTCAGATGTAAAAGCTCTCATACCAAGAAACTGCAAAAATACAAAGACATATAAAACTATTTTCCAGATATCAGAGAATCTACTCTATAAGGACCAGGAAAAACTTAGGTTTCTTCCACCAGGGACAGGACATGCGCAGATCCTTACTGCTAATTCATTTTTGCTGCTGACAAAATAGCAAAGTAAACAAGAAGCAGAAAATCACATACCAAACAGTTTATTTTTATTAACCGCATCAGAAACTGGACCATCTGACATTTGTTGGTCTGATTGAAAGATCTCCAGGAGCCCTAATGCGTTATGATCTCTGAAGCAACTCCTAGATTCCAGCAAAAAAAAAGATCAAGGTTGGAAAAGATGAAATACCAGAATAAATAATAGTCAGTCTTCATATCCATCAGACGAATCCACTTAGAGTACATTAAGAAAATTATCTGACGCATGAAATGTAATAGAATTTAAAGTTTAGATGTCGATTTGTACTAGTGCCTGTGTATTCATTCCAAGACGAGTAAAGACGACTCGAAAAAGCATTGAACTGTTAGAACCAAGCACGCCCTCAGGTAACATCTCATTTACAGAAGAATGTTACAGACAGAAAGAAATTCATTATCACGTCTATGTTCAGTTGAATTCATTATCACGTCTATGTTCAGTTGAAGTGTCTGAAAGTTCAGCATTGGAAGTTTCTGTTAGAAGTCCATATCAATTGCAGCCATACTTTACCATTACACCCTTTTCCCCTCCGATCACATCATTTTCCTTTCGGTCAACAAAATGGTTACGAATGGCTTCATACATCAGAGCATCACATAAAACCAGCAGACCTTTCACAAACTATTGGGTCAACTCCTTGAGCATTCGTGGTTAACAGCATAATGTCGCAGATCAAGGAAAATCGACGAGATCGTTCATTTCTTGGTTTTCTTCCACGCGCAAGTTATAATAGCGTAATCTCGGCAAAAGTTTAAAAGCCCAGCAAGAAAAGATAGCTTGTTCAAATTTCAAGATATGCGATCTTCAGGGAAACATATCACAATCATTTGAGAACTATTTACGGAAGGAAGGGAAAATAGAAATCTGCCGGCAGATAGTGGCAAGGAGGCGTCGCATTCTTGAGTCTGGAGAACAAACCCGCCTTCTCAAATGCGGAAACACCTGTCGCTTAATCTGAAGAACCAAGATCCGTATAGAACATATTGTAGGCGCTATTCATTTAAAGTTAAGTGACCACCAAAAAAAGGAAAACTTGCGTAGGATTATGACCGGGAACAACTGTATTGTTACATCAGAAGAATAGTCGGCCTCCCTGACCTGAAGCGTTCGAATTCCTGAATGTGGAAAGTAATCGCCCTATCTTTTATGGAGTCCCGTCCCTCAATTTCAAAAATAGATATTTTTATAGGAAATTATAACAGAATCATCGTTCAAGATGGTTTTCAAGAAAAACCGAGACTCTTGCCAGATCAGATCAAGAACCATTCCCGTTCTTACATCTGAAGAATAATAGATTCTCTTCCTCTGGAGATATGGCGTCTCCGTCTGGAAGCATCGAATTCTTGCATCTGGAGAGCAGTCACCTCTCAGATGCACTTGATTTCAATAATCAAAATCTTTATATAAAGCATCAAATTCAATTATCGTTCAAGATAGCTTCCTGATGAAAAAAAAAAAAATTGGAAACTCCATTCGTTGAATTTCTTACGTCTGAAGAGCAATCGACCTCTATTTCTCTGGACATATGGAGTCTCCGTCTAGATAGATCGACTTCTCTCTGCTCTCGTGCTTACTAACTAGCACCGAACGTCGCCCCCATTTGAAGGTATTTGTAGTTGCCCGGGCGCGGGAAGGCGGGAAATTCAAGAAGGCGGAAAGTCGGTTTAGTGCCAGTCATTTAATAAAATGGCGTCGATGTCCTAAAAGTATACCTTGTAAGTTGTATCCTTCGCACAGTCGCTAATTTTATAAAAATTTCCACCGAAGGACCACCTTTTTTGAATAATCTCAAAAACATGCGAGCGTTACCATTAATGCGGGAACCTGGTTATGTGCAATGCCGTTTTCCATGTTAGATGGCTAATACAGAAACCCTTATTCTACCGTTTCTTTGGAGGGGTATTTTTTTGTTTTTATAGGAAATTTTCTTTGAAGCTAATACAATTAAAATATTAATAAATAAATAAAATATATAATGTTTCATAAAGTTAAAACAAATCTTTCTGACTAAAACATACAATTTTGAAAAGTACAAATTCTTATTACATGATCTACAATATGCTTTCTCTGCTAAATTGAGGCTTGTATTAAGAAATCAAATGTTAGTCAAAAGTAACCGAGTGAGCAATATGATAAATAAATGCAAAAGTCTGCAAGAAATTTACAAATTTTAGAGAACTTCATATATCTCGTTTGATGTCAAAATTGCCGAAAACGGATCAGATTCTTGCGTTTGAGATGTTGCTTAATTTAGTTCAGACGCGGATTGGAAATGAAATATTTAAAACAAATGCAAATATCAGAATTTTCAAATACAAACAGGTAGATATGAAAATCTCTCTATCGAATTCAAGTGTCTCAGATCAGAATATATCCAAACATTCCCCATTTTGAAAGGCTGCGCTTTCATAAAAAATCTACTGCTCTGCTAAATAGGTAATGGTTTCTAGATTTTCCCAACCTCTCTCACCATGAAACAAACGCGAGGTGCATGGGAATCTAAACCTGACAGCTATAGCCTCTCCTAATACATCAATCCTTTCGATATATAGCTTTTAAAATTGATCCATATTTGCAAATAAAATAACGAGACAGGAGGCTGGCCGCTGTTTCTGCGGGAACATGCCCAAATTCTATTATCAAATAAGCGCGGGAAATGAAAAGCTTTATAATGCTTGGGCGCCAAGGAAAAATTTTCCCAGAGAGGATTCCCAGAAGGATGCTTACGTAAGCAAACACCATGATTGATGATCCACCATCTTCATGCAAGCTGGCGCGCTTTCCGTGGGAGATTTCGTGATCGTAGATGTTTGGAAGAACAATTCCAAGGGCAGAATCATTAAGCACAACATAAATCACCTTTTGATGGCGTTGATCATACTCCAGTGGTAGCAAAGTCGAGCTTAGCTACTTGGGTCATCATGATTCCATGAGATATTGATCAAAAGACTTCTTCCGGATGCTTGCGGAACGTCAGTTTTTAATTCCAGGAATCAAAAGGCAGATAAGGGAGATTGGTTATAGTTGAATCGCAGTTGGAACCTACAACATCTTAGAGATAAAATATCAGAAGACCTGCTTGATTCTTGACCATGAATTTCCGGTGTTGGTCCAGTTGCCGGCGTTGGAAGGACTGGGAAGCCATTACATCACAATCGCATTCTTACGCAAATTTCCTGATTATTCCGTTTACATGGATCTCAATTTTCATTCATGGAACCTCAGGTGGAATCAAGGAGAGAAGAATCTGTAAAAGACTAAAAGAAGAAAATTCCTTTACTGAATTTTATTTAGGTACAACAAACTGTTGCCCCCAGCTCATCATCACATATACCCGCATTCCGAATTCCCCACCAGGATTTGCCGTCGGTATCGACATACTTGTTGAAAAAAAAAAAAAAAAAACTTGGCTATCGGAAGCTCTTCCTAAGGGAGGGCCTACACATCCTCTGCGTCACGGGAGCCTTAGTTTTCGCCTGGCTCGCCCGTCTGGGCAAACCACCACCATATCTGAAGCAGAAGAGGACGTCGCCACCGCTCGAAACCAGATCCCGGTCGATCGAGTAAGCGAAGCGGGATCTTGCGGCCCCGAACTGGAAGCTTTGAACGAAGAGATGGGTGATGTCTTCGAGCGGCTTTCTCCGCCTGACCACCTTATTGCATTTCGCGAGAGGAAGCGAAGGGCGGAGGCCGTGCTTGGAAGATGAAGGAGGGAACATGGGTGCAACGTTCTCCTTGTTGCTGCCGTAGCTGATGCGAGGATCCATTCTCAACGCCTGCGGAGAGGAAGAAGAGTGGTGGGCAACGGCGGTGGAGGGAAGAGGAGGAAGGAAGGAGATGGAGGGAAGCTGGGGAGGGAGCGGCCTATTTGTAAGGGGCAAGGAAGCTGCCACAGTGGAGGCGGGGGAGGGGATTTTGGGTTTTGGGAAAATAGTGGCTCGGGAGGGAGACGGGATTCTGGTTCTCTTTTTTTAAAACGCGAAATTTGGAGGCCTGGACGGAGAGAGGCGGCCGGCCCGAGGGAAAAATTTAAATTTGAAATTTGAAAGAACGTGGGACTCGTCTCGGTTTTTCGCTCGGCTCGATTTTCCTCCGCCAAACGCTTCAATTTTTTTTCCTTCTTTTCCCAATTTGGCCTCCCGTTTTCCGCTTTGAAATCAAAACGTTGGTTCCCGGGCTCGCTCCCAGCCCGGCGCCCGCCCCCGCTTTCCCGATATTTGGAAAACCTGCTTATTATGAATGTGGCACACAAATTTTTGAAGCGGGTCGGGTTGGATCTCGATCGGATTCTGTTTTGACGTGCTTTGCAGTCGATGAGGATTGAGGATGTCAATCAATTGGATTCGGATCCGGCACTCAATATATGAAAAAAAAAATTATCATCAGATTAAAAGGTCGGATCAAATTGGGTTAAGAATTAAAAAAATCTGACACCCAATTAAATCGTTCGGTAAAAGTTATATGGGTACTTCAGTAAGATCACATATTCACAACATTAGCAAAGTCTCTTATCATACTAAAGTAGAGCATTTTTTTATAAAACTGATCTAAACTGCTTAATTTTACTGGATTTAATTTTTTTAACTCATATTTAATTATACTTTTTTAGTTGTTACGCATTAACATGTGTTTTTATTTACATCACTTGTTTATTTAAATATTACTGTCATTTTATTTTACGCACTCCCATACCCATATTTGTTAAAGTTGCTATCTTATACTCGTATCAATATATTGATACCCGAAACATGCTTATACCCGTATGACTTAATTTCTGCTTTAAATAAATATCAAATTGAATTCCGACTTTAAAAATGTATCTTATATTCAATACCCATACATTTTGAATTTGGTTGTACGTTTAAAAGGGAGATTCAGAATGTGAACATAAAAAATTGATTGAGAGATGCTATTAGACTTTTTTGACCGTCCAAATTCAAATTCGAATTCGAAAACATCCAACGGGCTAAGGGTACATGTTGATTCGATTCTATTCACTCAAATCTGCTAGGCGCCGTACAGAAATGCAAGTGGAATAAATGTGGGGCTTAATCGAGCTCGACCTATTCAGAGTCCGACATGAAATCGTTTTTCTTTAATCAAACTAAAATAAATTCCATCTCTCTATCAATATGAATTCCAAATCTTTAGATCGGAACTGTTCATCAAGAAGAAAGCAACAGCTTTATATGATCAGATCGGAAGATTTTGAGGCTCTAAACTTTTAATAAACTTATTTGAGAACAGCAAACACATATTTGAGAACTTATATTTATGAAAAAGAGCCAAAAAATGTTTGATGAATAGAGTAAGGAAGTTTATATTTGATGCACATGATTCAACGAATAAAAAGTCTAAAAGCTCTATTGGTTTCATTCGGACCAACTTGACTTGACATCGACTGCTTATGTCGTCTAGCCAGGGAACGCCGACGAATATCCGTGCTGCTTGTTCCACATCTTATAGCAATGTAGCGTCTACGCCAGTCACCTCAACAGCAAGTCACTTAACAATTTCAGGGATCAATTTGGTTGTCAATACAGCACACTGATTAAATTGACAAGAAAAAATGAACGGTTCTGGTAATGCCCACAATCGCCTCACCTCTGTTTGAGGTGAAATGCGTGGAAAATGTTCAAAGCATTCATATTTGACTTGCATCATGTTTGGATGAAAGCATTGAAAGGAAAATAAGGGGAAAGGAGGGAAAGATGAGAGAAATGAAAAAAAAAAAAAAAATACTTGTTTGGATGCGAGGAAAAAGAAGGGAAACCTGTCACAATTAGTTTGATTGAGTTTTCATGCTAGGATTCAAATTTGAGTATCGAAAACTGTACATGAGAATTAATGTTCCATGAATATGTCCTAAGGACGCATTTATGAAATAATACCGCATTTCAAAGATCCTTCTTATATAAAGCTGATCAAATGGGTCTATAGTTAAAGCGAAGGTTGAGTAGAATTGATGGATGAGGAATAAAAGAACGAATCTCGTAAATACTACTGCCATTAAACTTGATCTGCTGACACTTCCATTGCAAAGTCCACTTATACTGGAAGGTTAGTGAAATTCGAATATCAAATATGTAACTATATATATATATATATGGTTGACAAAAAGATCACCCTAACATGATCATCTCATGGCTATTGAGAACTAATCGAATAAGATGGTTCCATTTTTCAATCTTTCTGACTTGCTCTTACGGAACCAAGGTCGAAAAGATTGAGAAAGTCAGTCATTCGCAACCACTGATAAAGGAATCCTCGAAATGTTAAGAATTATTCGAAAAGTTAAGAATTAGCATTCCCTTTTAGAAATCGAATGGATTAGGTCTTATAGCTATGCGAGGAAGGTAATCAAAAAAGAAAAAAGATGACTTCTTCTTTCTTTTATCTCACTTAGGAGCCGTGTGAGATGAAACTTCATTCAAGGCAATGTTTGATTGACCTATTCTTCCCACCAAAGTATGCTCACATATTTTCAAGAACATTTCGTGTAACTCTCGCCTTGAATCTTAGAATGAAATATTCATCATGCATGTCCAAGAACATTTTTTCTAGACAAGTTTTTAGAACAAGACATACCAAGCGTGAAGCGGCCCATGTTTGTATTGCTCAAAGCTTATAGGATAATAGGACGGTATAACATTTCGTGCAACTCTCCGTTCCTTGTTTGCGGGACACCCGCCAGGCACGAACCGGCGATACAAACAACCTTAGCCACCCGGCTTGGGTGGGCATTGGAACCGCGAACGCAGACCGCTCATGCTGAACCAGATCCAGACCGCTGGATTCCGGGCACAGCCGTCAGCCAAATCGTAAAGGCAACTGTGGACTGGCCTGGTTATGCTTTCTTTCTTGCCGGGTGGGCGCTCGTCTGGTAGCTGGAGCCTGGTGCCTTATTGCTGGCGCAGAAGGCCGACGACCGGGGCCTCACGCGGCGAGAAGCCAACCAAAGGAACCACGTAATAGCAAAATAGCGGCGGACAACCAGCGTGAAGCCCTTGACCTCGATGTTATCCTGCCAATTCCCGCCATCGTCTCTCCCGCCCAATTCAATCCATACTTTCCACCTTCATTCTCGCCTCCACCTGAAACCGCCACCTCTCCTCCGTCCACCCTTCCCTCTGAGCCGTTGCAAGCTCCTTTCCTCGGACCCTCTACCCCCTTCTCCTGACGTACCATGTCGTGCCGCTATCTTCGCACTCTCGTGCGCCAAGAACAACCACCATGGTTCTGCCGGTTCGGCGGTATCGGCGAGCGGTTTCGAGGCGGAGTTGGATCGGCTCTTGGAGCTTCTGCCCGATTCTATGCGAGCGAAGCTGCGCGAGCACCCTGAATTCCTTGACTTGATCGAGGTGGTCATGGATTTGGGCCGGCGGCCGCTCGCCCGGTTCCCTTCCGGCGATTTCTTCCTCTCCAAGACGCCTGTCAATTTCTTAGACTTGCAGCAAGCCACATCCTTGGTAAGCTCGATCCACCCTGCCTCCAATCCCTCCACGATAAAAATGTATGCAGTGTTATACCCCGTACAAATTGGGGCATCTTGAGTTAATATCTTTAACGTCTCAGCGTAACGTGTTTATTTCGCTTTCGATTGGATTCCCGAGTGCAGTGAGCTGATTGAATTCGCAACCTTAATTGGTTATTTACGAAGGAAAATGCTTAACTAACTATTCAGATTAAAAGTCGTGTTCGACGTCGCGAACTTGCTTCTCATGGATTCGTCTTGTTCACCTAGCTGTTGAGAAGTCTGATTTCGTTTTCTGGAAATGGATGGAATAGTTTGGTAGATGGGGAGATGAGAATTGCTATTTTTCGCCATCTGCCACTGAAATTTCTGGAGGATTTTGTGTGAAAAAAATTGTTCAATTCGTTACTTTCCTTTTTTACTGGGCAAGACGTAACTTGGTGCACATATGATTTTTTTCCCCCCACTTCTCGTTCCAAGGGACCTCCGCAGATAGGGTTTTAATATTTGCTAAGCAACATCTTTTGAGATTGTGACATATATGGAATTCTCTAATTTAGGGCGTCTCCTTTTTTACAAATTTCAGTAAATTCTAATAAGAAAATCAGAGGCTTGCTTCAAGAAGTGGACTCTAGTCTGATATGTGGTTTGTCCGTGTCAGGTTGGTGATTTTGCTGATGACAACCGTGCTGGAATCAGTCGAACCTTACATCGTGTAAGCGCTATTAGAAACCGGAAGGGTGTAATTGTAGGTTTGACCTGTCGAGTTGGAAGAGCAGTGACTGGCAGTGCAAATATGGTGCGGGACTTGGTAAAAGATGGAGCTTCTCTATTACTAATTGGCCCACCTGGTGTTGGAAAAACCACGCTCATTAGGTACTATATTATTTGAACAACCAAAAAGAGTTTTGGTCATCCTGGTGCATTTATCTTGATTTGGACTCGAAATCTGTCAAATTATGTGTTTTTTGGTTCTACTATTTCGTTTTTTATTTTGATTTCCTTTGTCCTTTTTTCCCTTCCTTTTGGGCAGTTGGCTCTACTTGCTAATTTTTTTCCTCAGTTCCTTAAGGCTTACGTGGTTGTACTCTAGGACGACTCTACATTATTATGTGAACATGAAGAGTTAATCTTGGCATTGTCGAATCCTTGATTTTATGCAGAGAAATTGCTAGAATGCTGGCTGATGATTATAGCAAACGAGTCATGATTGTTGATACATCAAATGAAATAGGCGGTGATGGAGATATTCCTCATGCAGGTATTGGTGGTGCTCGCAGAATGCAAGTTCCAAATGCTGATATGCAACATAAGGTTACCAACATGTGGATTGAATTATGTTACTTTCACCTAATGTATACTGTGCGGTTATTTTAGGTGCATTTGCGTAACATGAGTAATGGAATTATGGAACTTGTGAATCTTCTAGCAGAGGGCAGTGAGATCCTTGCAGAAAATAAAAGATTTGAGTGCAAGAAGGGCAGTTGGATTGAGTAAAAGGGCATTAGTTTCGTCTTTTCAGGGCTAAAGTCCCACGACATCCAGCCATCTTGGAATCAGTTACAAACTGGAACTAAATGTTGTATGTACTACACATGTTAGCACAACAATATTCTCAAGGAAGGAGTTAAAAGAAGTTAAGATTTGTAACAGTCCAATTGAACTTATATAGGCTATTATACATACAAACACACAATAATCAACTATGTCCCTACTCACTGGCAAGTTCTTTCTCAAAAGTGTTGTGAAGAGGCTTAGACGTTCTTGCTGATAACTCCTTGCTATCCTATTTTCTTTCAATTTTGAATTTGAATTTGAATTTACTTTAAGTTATTCATTTTAATTTAATTTTTTAAGTATGGCAAATATTATAACTAGTAAGTAGTTTTGGACCTTTGGTATGACAATTTGATATTTATTCAGCTTTCATAACTTAAAGTAAAAAGTTAAACAATTTCTTTCTTCAAAATTTAAATATAAGGGCAGAACCCTCTCTCTCTCTCTCTTACACACACACACACACATTTTTCCACCATTTCTTTGTAAAATTCCTCTATTTTGTTTCCATAAACATTAAGGAAGATGGTACAAAGCAAGACCTTGTCTTCATTAATAGTTCTCTTATAGTTAAATTAGATGATGAGCTTAATAGATGGGTAAAAGATGTATTAGCCAGTTGCTTTAACTAAGAGATCATTATTATGCCATGAACTCAGATGAAGAGATATATCAATGTCCTCATGAATTTTTGTTGTGCAAATGCGTTTTTGAGACTATTATAGAATTTATTGCTTGCGAACAGTTACAACAAGCATTAAACATTACGACAACATGCAGCTATGTGGTTTTCTCTTGAACCTTTTAAACAATTTCTCAGAGCACTTCTGGTCAAATTCACAAACTATGCCTCTTTTCTTTTAGTCAACTTAGTTTATTTACTATCACACAAATGTTATTTTTTTCCTTAATTTATTTGATTCTTATATTATTTAATTTAATTTAATTTTTTATCAAACGCTTCATCTTACCAAGTGGCTGAATACATGGTGTTAACTGAAAGTTTCTTAGCTGATGTTTTGTGTGCACTTTTCCCCAGGTTTTGATCGAAGCAGTGGAGAACCACATGCCTCAAGTGATTGTAATAGATGAAATAGGTACTAAGCTTGAGGCACTTGCAGCCAGTACAATTGCCCAGCGTGGAATTCAGCTTGTTGCAACAGCTCATGGCGTGACATTTGAGAACTTAGTCATGAACCCTTCTTTGGACATTCTTGTGGGAGGAATACAAGTAAAGTGGCTGCTGAACATTTAGTCTTTATTGACTGTTCATTATAAGTGCATCCCAGGTTTTGTCAGACTTACTATGTTTCTTGTTGTCAATCAAAGTTCATGAAGAGATATGCAGGATGCTTCATTCTAGTTTGAATGTTGTTGTCTCACATCTTAGATCGCCTGCCATGGTAAAAGTTTTCTGGATTGGAAGGCTTCAACTTGTCTTTCCCTTTTTCTTTTGACAGGCAAATCTAGTAGTTGCCACTAATGAGCCTGAAAGACTTCACTGCCGGGTTAGAGTAATGGAAGAAATGATCCTTTATTTCGTTTGCATTTTTTTAGCACATCACATCCCATGCAAACAATAACAAGGCATTGATTTTTCTATTTATACACTAGTTATTCGAAAGCAAGGATATTAAAACCTCAAAGGTTCTGGCCATCTATCTAGAGTAGAAAGTATTACATCAATACTTGTTATAGCAATCAAAGAAATCTGAGGTTAATATTGAAATGCAAATTCAACATCATATAGTAGTAGATGACATATGAAGCACTAGAAATACACATTATTTCCATTATTAGGAGTCTGTATGGTAACTACTTTAGGTCACTTATTTTCTTTTGTCATGATTATGTGCTCTATTAATTTATGAGGCAAAAAATTAGGATTAGACATGAATATAATACTCTGAGGAGAGCACCCTGAACTTCGACATTTCTCTGAACTGACAGATGACTGATGAGTACATTATAGGCGAGGAAAATTTTGAACATGAAAGGAGGTACCAAAATTTTAGCACAAGGATGAACATACTGGAAATTACAAATTTGCAACTATTTTGTCATGTTGGCGGAGACTAGCTCCAAAGGAAACTAACTGTATGATACCCTATTAAATTGGACATTTCTGTATGCTTGATGCATCTGCTTGTGGATGGGACATGGTGCTGGTGCAGGTTTGGCAGTTGGCGCTTAGTACATGAGATAGGCAGTATCTTGTGCTGGGCATGGTGCTGACATGCATGACATGGCGTTTCACTCTCACCCCCATGGAAAATGTGTAAAACACTAAAACCAGAACCAAGTGGACTGGTTTTTCAGGTCTCCTCCTCTACCTAACATCCATCATTCCTAAGGCAGGGAGGATGATTGTATGGATGGGAAAAAATAAAAAAATGAATGGAGAAAAAAGGTGATACAGTGAGAGAGAAAAGAAAGGTCGAACCCATTTCCTGTGTATGTGTGTTTATATATATATATATATATATATATATATATATATATATATATATATATATATACCTACATTTTTTCAGTCTGTTCTCATATTCTCTTCATGGGTACCAATATTGTCAGAGTTGGCCTGAATCAGCTGATTCAAATTGAATTGGTGGCAAACCGATTCAATTTGCTGACTGATTCATGGGTGTCACATATGAGCTTTTAATTATTTTTAAAAATATCCTAAGATTTTTTATATGCTTAATTAATTTATATTTTTTCATGTATTTTGAATGATTTTTAAAATATTTTTCCTGATTCACAACTGATTCAGCTGAATTGATGAATCTTTTAGGAACTGATTTTTATTATATTGATTGGTAGTTTGGTACTCTACCTATACATGAAACTATGTGATATAGGTGGTTACAATTGCATTGATGTTTTTAGAAATATCAAATGAAGCAGAAAGGAAAGATTTACTTTCTGATCTTTTGTTTTTATGCATGAACTGAAGAGTGTGACACTTGGCGATGAAGAGGCCACAAGGAGAGGCGTCCAAAAGTCCATCCTTGAGAGAAAAGGCCCAGCAACATTTAACTGTGGTGTGGAAATTATGTCAAAAACTGAGCTGCGAGTCCATCGTAATCTGGAAGAAACAGTTGATAGTCTTCTTGCGGGTAAAATTTTGACTGCTAGGATGGATGATCAATTTGTAACAGTTTGTTCAAATCTTTGATCTCACGTTTTTCAACTTCTGTTTTATGTGACAGGTCGTTTCCCCACTTATGAAGTGCGCTGCCTAAATGCAAAACTATTTACACGTGAAGGGCCTAGTACTTTGAACAATGAAATTTCACATGGTGCATCATCCTGTAAACAAAAAAGAACTATTACTGATGATAATAATTGTGAGATAGATGGCAGGGATATTGCACGTGAGGTACCTATTGCTCAAAATACGACAAATACGGTGAAGGATTCCTACACAGAGAACATCCACATCTATCTTTATGTATACGGGGTAAGAAAAAATTTCTTACAGAACATTATTTATTATCTTGAGCTTGACCATGTGCTTTGGAAAACATATATTTAGTTATCCTTCCTCATCCTTTGCATGAGTGCATATGTTGCTATAGGCTAACCGTGTATCTATGTTATACTTGCACTAATTGTGGTTGAGATGCATTAGCTACTGTGAATAATAAAGTAGAAGGTGAAAGTTTCTTACCCAGGTACGTGTGGTCTTTTTTCAGATTGTCGAGTCAAACATTCTGCAAGCGCTCAAACTTCTACAGCTTGAGGAACTTGTAAATCTAACTGATGATATAAGCAAAGCAAATGCGTTGCTTGCCTTGCAATCCAAGCTGAAGAATTCACGCATCCAAGGAGTTGCAAGATCTCTTGACATTCCCATTTATGCAACGAAGGTAACATCTTGAAGCATTGATCATTTTAGAAGTTAGAATCGAGAAGAAGTTTCATGGACATGGCTTGAATCATGTGAATCCGATGCTTTCTGCAGTCATCATCTGCTACGCATATAACAAAAGCTATAAATAAAATCATGAGTGAACGGTCTTATGACTTCGACTATGGAAGCAAGCTTACTGATGAAC
>JAANDH010000159.1:53818-118818 GCA_011799765.1 Nymphaea thermarum | reverse complement strand
AACTTGGTTTTGCAGCAACCTGGTATGTAGATATATTTTTATTGTGACAACTAGAGCACCATGTATATATATGTTTGAGGTGCAGTGGGGCCAGACTGAATGCTTTTGCATACGTGGCCAATTTTAATAGGTGGACAGAATAATGGTCCCAGCGTGGGGGATGACTTGTCAACTAGATGCGGGCTGTCATGGTAGGGACTGGGGAGACCCTTTTTCTTTAGCAGCAGAACGTACGTAGATTGACTGTATTGAGTAAACTTTCTTTTCTGTACATATTCTTTTGATTCAACTCGATTGGGAGAACAACTCCCAGCAGAGGTCATTGAGCTTCATTAGATAAACTTCTAAGAAAAGAGAATTCCCTTTAGAAAAGAGGGAAAGAAGGGCCCTTAACGTCTTCAACCTCACCTGTAAAGGAACGAGGAACAATTTTGTAGGACAAGCACGAGTAATTCTTCAAACAAAAGCTCAAATGGGTTGGCTACTCGAAAAGAAGGATTATTCAGAGAGAGAGAGAGAGAGAGAGAGAGAGAGAGAGAATGCAATGCCAGCAAGCTGTGGTTGGTGCCACCGTTCTTCTCAGCCTTTTTGCCAATACTTAAAACAAGATTTTTCTTACGATCCTTCTTATTAGTGATCTAAATCTCCCACCATGTATTTAACCAGACCCTCCAAATGAAGTTGCATTTCTTGTGTTTCTTAATTTGTTTCCATAGGCCCCTGATAAGATCTCTTATCAAGGAATCCTGGTTATTAATGGCCTCCGGCTAAGATGTTGGGATGAACAACAGGGCTTCTGTCTGATTAATTCGACAAGCCTCTTAAAAAATAATAAATCATAAACATCATTGGTGGATATGATCGGGAAAGCCGCGAGAAAGGAGAGAGACCTCCTACGTTCTTCTTCTTCTTCTTAACAGTCCTATGGTGCCAAACTAAGTTGGCCTGCAAGTGAAAGAGGAGATAACCTGAAGAAGCTGAAGCCCTTCTCCCGTTTGTTCCTGTCTTTGGGGTTTAGGATTACTTTGGAATGTAGGTGGGAAGTGAGACACCTATGAGTAGCGACTAAGTGAATCAAACTGCCAACCAGATCTTCATCGATGGTAGCGACCAAGTGAATCAAACTGCCAACTAAAATTTCAATGATCTACCACTCCAACCAGCTACACTAAGCCTCTAAGGGCCTTTGCAAACTCTACCAAGAATTCTTAACATAGAAAAGAAGAAGACAAAGTCGGTCGTCCATAGAGATATTGAATACTCAAACCCAAACCCCTTCCGCTCCAGCGCTTTGAGGACAAGAAGACCCAATTTTTTGTGTACACTTTTTCCTTTTTGGGCAGCTGTGAATCGATGGTTAATTACTGGAATTTGATATTTGGGGGATGGATTAGTACAGTTCATGCAATATTTATTGATGGAGTAATTAATGCACAGTGGGCAAATATATATTGATCTTGCTCTTCGATGTAACAATTATGGATTCTATGTCCCTTGCCCATTGGTTAGGGTTCAGTTGTAACGCAAATCCACGGCTTATCCTGTCCCCGTTCTCCATGATGATGCACTAGCAAATGAAATCTAAAACCATATCCTTTTCTTATCAAAGAGTGTGGCAGTGCAAGTTTTGCGTACGCTGCGCAGCAGCTTATTCTAAATAAATCAGTAATATGTTTGGCCTGAAAGTATCGAAGTTCAACGCTAATATTTTCTGCGAATTGACAACGGTGAGGAAATCAAGATGAATGCAGAAAAAGAAAAAGGAGGTGTGTGCTCCTTCATTCCACCCAAAGCTAGCTAATTTGGATTTTTGTCAGGCCGTATTAGTGGAGTAGTTATTGCAGTTCTGATAACAATGGCCTTGCAGAATATGGTCTTACACAGTATACGGATCATACATACAGCTAAAATTATACAGGCAACAAGACTGTTAATTGTTTTATTGTTTTTGGAAATTATACATCCAATTCAGTGCATATATAGATATATATTACATATATATCGGATCATTGGATTCTTTTGTCCATCTGCCCATTCAGATGTCTCACACAGGCAGTCCCATGCATTGCATTGGAATATGTTATGGTTTGAGTAGATACTATTGTGGGCCAATTCATTGGAGACCCATGAACTTAACTGACATTAAGAACTTTTCATACTGTGGAGTATTTGTAAGTGGTACTGCGGAGGCTCCTTACTATGGAAAAATAAATATTTTTGACGATTTGGAAGAGGGGGTTCAAACACCTTTTTATTCAGACGTAGAGGGAGAAATGCATTGGAGTACCGGCGGATGTACCATGCACCAGAAAATACACATGGTAATCTTCACTTTCCATCCTAAAAAATATGGATGCTGGGTTAAGAATGAAGGTTAAAGACGAGCAATGCAGCAGATGAACGACAGGTGCAGGCACTTGTCTTGCCTCTTAGTGGTCCACTTAAAGATTAATCATACCCGAATCCACATTAGTTTCCTGCCTGATGTTACTTATAACTACTTAGAAAAGATAGGTTAGCTCAATCCTGTTCAAACTGTGTTCTTTCTGTTTGGCTCAATCCTGTCCAAACACTATTCTTTCTGTTTGGCTCCAATGGCAAGGGAAGCAACTAAAGGAAAATATGGGCTGGGCAATGTCAAAAACTTAATCCTTATCCGAATATCAGATCCACTAAAATCCGGATTAACTTAGGTTAAACTTTGAAATTAATGTTTGGATGCAGATTAATAGACCAATTGAGATCTGAGTCCAAAAATGAGGTGCTGAACTTGGGTAATGAATCACATCCCCGATCAGCCAAATACAAAGAAATTAATCACCTTAATTGATTCACATTGGATTCACAACCAAAAGAACCTAAATACTGTGTAAATTTGTCCAATTCATGTGCACATCTAACAGTTAGTAGACCCCATATTTCTAAAATTGAGCTTGCTAGCTTCCACTTCGTCTCTCTGTAGCTTCTCATCGCATAGGCCAGTGCGCGACATGTGTCATGCTCTAATCCACTTTCAAGGAGTACGTGTCATGCACATGGGCCTATGCACAGTGTCCCGAACACACGTGGCTCTATGTATATTACCTATAAACCTCATCTACTATGCTAATGTGACACTTTTCAAACTTCGCTTCTATGCTTCTGCTTAAGATATGCTTTTCATATCCTTTGCCCATGGTCGCGGCCTATGACAAAAGGGCAAAGTGAACGACATGTGAAGAATGCATTATCTATATTAGCAAAGAATGTTCCTCCAGCGTCTCCAATGATGCACGAGCTATGTCAACACTAGTTGTAAAAAAGTAGAGGAAATGAAGGAAAAAGGCGCTCTTCTTTTGTTGCATTGCTATAAAGGTGGAGGGGGACAGTGGAATTGGATACAACTGTTCTCAATAAGAATATGATTAGAAAGTGGACTATGGAGGAGGGGAGGTTAAACTTATCGCAAGTGACATAATTTTCTTTCGATCTAAAGGATTAAAAGCAACGTCTTTGAGGAAAGTGATATGGTGATTCAAGCTCATCATTGTCGGTTCGTGGTAGAGCAAAGACAGAAGAAGAAAATAAAAAGAGAAAAACGTTAGATCCAGATCAGAAGCTTTTTCTTTCGGAGGGGAACATCGAGGCTCCCCGAGGTCAACCCATTGGGCAATCTCCCCCACTACCACGTAGATGTTGTCCACCACTGCTTTGCTTTTCTTAGATCCTAAGGCCCTACTCTCTCTCTCTCTCTCAGCTTGCTGATGTGCATCTTGCACTTGGCCTTGGCCAGCGGTTGCGCTCAGCCGCAGACGAGCTCTTCATTTTTACTCTCTTCTCCATTCTCTCTTCTTTGTTATTCGTTCTTCCTGTTCTATGGTTTCTTTGTTTACTTTGTTGCCTTTGGTTTTTGTTTTTTGCTGTCTTCTGCTTTCTTTGTGACTATCTGTCAACAAATGAACTCCCATTTTATCGTCTCGATCTCTTATCTACTTACACACTCACGCAGACATGATATATATATATATATGTATTATGCCTTTCACATTTATAGTTCAGATTGCTGACTTTTGCAACAGTACTATACAAATCTCTCTCTCTCTCTCATACGCATGCACACACGCATGTATACAGACACATAGTGGAGAGAAAGTAGAAAATAGAAAGCTAATATCATGAGCTCATAAAAGTATTGACAAGTAAAATAACTAAGAAAAAAAAGTGCGTGGCCTTGGCCTATGACAAAAAAGTGAGCCAAAAAGGTACCGCACAATGATAATGAAAGTAAATCATGCTATTATATTCAGTCACCAACTTCTTCCGAAGCTTGAACTTCAGTCTCTCTTTCTCTTTCTCTCTCATGGGATGCCTTACGCTTTATAATCAACTGTTAAAAAGACAGATAAAAGTTTTAAACATTGTTTTAGAGAATTTAGTTTATTGTATGTGCATTTTAAGCTCCAGTTTTGACCCGAACTATTTTAGACCAGCTTTAAGCACCTTCATGCAGTTTTGTCAAAATAGGCGGACTCGAATTCAAGGATGCCGGATGTCGAATTTTAACAATTTCTCAAAGTTTAAAATTTTTTATTTTGATTAAATTTTGTATATCCTTTCATTTATTTTCATATCCACGAGGGTTCTCTCTAAACAATTCTTATTCCTCTTGAAAGACGTGAACTTCATTGTGCGCTTGCAAAATTCTAAAATACAAATATATTTTCTCTAGATTGAAGAGCAGTAGTTAGATATAAGAAACATATGTGGCTTTTTTTTTCCCCTTTGGGAAAGGGTTTATTTCTAATTCGTCTGGAACAAGAGAGCTATGTTTGCAGTTCCAAATTGGATGAATTTAGTGGGAAAAGGTGTCTCAAAGACCACCCCAAGGAGAGTGTAGAACCATCGGTTGAGGGGAGGAAGTGTCATGAAAAAGTGTCAGCTCACTGCTGTAAAAGAAAAGTTGATAAACATATGTGGTGGCTAATAGATTACAGGAGAAGAAGATGAAGATTTTGATCAACATGGAGAAGGGAATTTAGAGCAGATGGTGGTTGTGGATTCCAGCAAGAAGGGTATGGAAGTGAAAGCGCATTGAGATGCATTGATCGGAAGGTGCATTAGGAAGATCATGGGCATTGCCAATATTTTTGAAGAAGTGAAGTTTGATTTGGCTTTTGACTGGAGACAAAAGTGGGAATTAAGATCGTTCCAAGCTTGCGGGAGGAGTTCAAAAAACTACCAGACTAAAATCGAACTGACCATTATAATTCATCTGTATCTTCCGATTAGCATGAAACGATACACTGCGTGAGTTTTATATTTCCAACTTCCGAAATACGAGAACGAGCGACGGAGGAGTTCCTGGATCAGTTATATAGCTTCGTTTCTCGAGTACCATTTATTCTTGAGAATTCTTTCTCCATAGAAAAATTCTTGGAATGCCTCTAAATTCATAACAGCTGAGAAGAATAAGGAAGAGACTTTTCTTGCATGTTCGAGCCTCTAAATTCATTACAGCTGAGAAGGATAAGGAAGAGACTTTTCTTGCATGCTTTCTCTAAATCGCCCCAAGTTTCTATCTCACGTTCATCTTGGCAACTACATTCTCTTTCAGCGAGTCAAATCCTCAAAATCTCCAGGCTGTCCTTATGACCTCCATTTCTCCCCTGCCTACGACGAGAATGATTCTGCAGGCCTTCATCGTCGACTTGACTTCATCCTTCGGTCGGATGCCAAACAAATTGATACCATCGAATCCACGAAATCTTTTCATGCCCTCGCCATTACCATTGGATCCCACCAACCCTTATTCCTCCAGAACAATTTGGTCACTCTCTATGCTAGATTTGGCGACCTTGTATCTGCTAATCAAGTGTTCGACGAAATGCCTGAAAGAAATATCGCCTCGTGGAACTCGATAATTGCTGCTCATGCTCGTCATGGCTTTGTGGATGAAGCCTGGGAGCTTCTTTCGCTTATGATGGTTAATGGGTTCATGCCAAACCAGTTTACATTGGGTAGCGTGCTGCCGCTGTGTTGTGCTTCGTTCTCCCTTGCAAATGCAGTGCAATTGCATGGGCTAATGGTGAAGACTGGACTTTCTGGGGAAATGCACGCGGGCACTGCGCTGCTGGGCGTGTTGGTGAAATATGGTTGTCTGGATGATGTCCTCAATTTGTTCGATGAAATATCTCAAAGGAGCGTAGTTACATGGAATGTAGTGATTTCGGGGTTTGCCGAGCACGGACTTTCTAAAGAAGCAGGGATGTTGTTTCGCGAATTGATGAGAAGCGAGGATATCCGACCATCAGAGTCTTCATTTGTGGCTGCTATCACTGCTTGTCGACAAATGCAGGGTGTCGAACTTGGTGAGCAGATTCACGGATTGCTTGTTAAGTTCGGTGGAATGTTCTACGTCGTGATCGCCAATGCTGTCGCTGATATGTATGCGAAATTTATGGCTTTTGGAAGTGCTGAGACGGTGTTTGATGAAATGCTTGTTCGAGACTCTATATCTTGGAATACATTGATAATGTCGTTCCTGAAGAAAGGGAGAGATGACAAAGCATTGGAGTTGTTCTTGAAGATGTTAAACGAGGGTTTCAGGCCAAGTCAGGGAACATTCTCCATGGTTCTTAGTTCTTGTGCTCGTACAGGAAACCTCGATTATGGTAGATCTGTCCATGGTAAGTCTATCAAGGCAAATTTTGAAGACGACCCTTACGTGGTCAGCGCAATAATTGCATTATATGCGAAATGTGACCATTTAATAGAAGCTCTCAAAGCTTTTCGTGGAAGGCCGGAGAAGGGTGTAGTTCACTGGAATGCTTTGATGCATGGAGCGGAGTATGCTGGCACCACTGCAGTGAATACTACCTACAAAGGCGATGACAATTTATCTCTTCAAGAACTCATGGGAGAAATGATGAAGTCCGATGTTAGTCCCAACGAATATACTTTTTCTTATTTTCTTAGCCGATCGTCAATGACTAGTCCTGAAAATGGGTTACAGATCCTTTCTCAGATAATCAAGAGGGGTCTTCTTAAAGACCCATATGTGTCAAGCTTAATTGTTTCCATGTTTGCAAAGAAGGGTCTCATTTCTGATGCTTACTCATTGGCTGGTGGAACATCTGGGCACTCATCCCCTATAGCTTGGAACGTAATTGCTGGGATCCTCAACCGATCTGGTAACTATGATCAAGCATACAATCTTCTTTCTGGGCTAGCACATCTTGATGCAGTGTCTTGGAATATCATTATTTCTGCTTGCTCACGAAGCAAGAAGTTTAGCGAAGCATTTGAATGTTTTCACAGAATGCAGAAAACAGGTACTCAGGCCGATAATTACACGTTTACCAGTCTTCTTAGCATTTGTTCTGAGGTTTGTAATCTGGGTACTGGACAAGCAATCCATGGTTACATGCTCAAGACTAACTATGAGCAGTGCGACGTCTTGGTTCTCAATGTTCTTATGAACACGTATGCAAAGTGCGGGGCACTGGACGGTTGCATCAAAGTGTTTGATAGCATTCCTCAGAAGAATGTGGTGTCATGGACGGTACTGATCTCTGCCTTTGGACTTCATGGACAAGCAATGCAAGCTATCAAAAGCTTCAAGGAGATGAAATTGCAAGGAGTCGAACCAGACCATGTTACCCTTCTTGCAGCTTTATCAGCATGTAGGCATGCTGGGCTAGTGGAGGAAGGGTTGTCTCTGTTTCAAAACATGAAAAGTTTTTTTGGTCTTGATCCTGAGATGGAGCACTTAGTGTGTGTAGTTGATTTGCTTTGCAAGAATGGCAATGCAGAAGAGGCAGAAAAGGTGATCAAGTCTATGCCTTTTGGCACCAATCCTGTGCTATGGCGCACATTTCTTGCTGGCTGTGGAGTCAAATGTTGCTGCTGAGTGCCTTTACTGAATTGCTCGATACTCGGTAAATTGCAGCCAGAACTTGTCGGTTTCATATAGACTGCAATAATGAAGCAAAACTTTTTACAAAAAGGGATCTTGAATGCTTTTACAGAACAATCTTGACTGACATGTGGGCCTCACTGTTCACAATCCAGTTAGTATCACGGCAAGCAGATCCATTTTTTTTTCTCTTTAAAGATGTAGAAACACACTCATTGTGATCAATACCAAAGAAGGTTTACATAGCTTTTTAGCTGGAAATTTATATCATATAGTGATGTTTTTGAAATCTAAGCTGGATATTGTGTTTCTTTTGCTTTGTAGTAGCTGCGCAGTAAGAGCACTAATATGGTACCTGCAGTTTGGATCACTACACTTACTGTAAGTTAGGCGCTTTTTTTATTGAGCTGTACTTTAAGAGGTCGTCTGGTAGCAGGAAGACTATGTTCTTTGGAATGCATCGTTCCATGAATAAGTGACGTTCCTGTTACCAAACAGAAAATCTCTGACCGTTTTGGAGTACAAAAAGCAACAACTTGAACGACAGGTGGTCTTGTCACTGAAGTGTCATAAGACGGTGAAACAGAAGGCAATCTGATCAGTATGTATTAGTATGAGGTTGACAGTACCTTATTTAGGTGTAAATATTGAAAGAGAGAAGAGGAAATAGTGTTTATGAAGTGCATGATGTGCACAAGAGAGAGTGGATGGGTCAAGGAGTAAACCAGCAACCGCTTGAGTAACTCTACATTGCGGTTGTTACTGTTGGACCGCATCTGCAATGTGCCGGTATAAAGCATTGATAACAGGTGATCTCTTAAAATTAAAAATATGTCCTTTGTTATGGCAGTGGGCAATGTGGGACTTAAGGGCTGTTTAGTACCCATACTGGTTTTCCCCATAATTTGGGTCATGGAACAATATGTTATATGGTTCTATGAATTTGTCCCAAGTTTTGGAACCAGTGAACCAATGTGTTGCTGGTGCAAGGCCATTTGGCATTAGGAACACCATGAGTGTGTTTCATGAATCTTGAGGTGGATTCATGGAACTTTTGAATCTGTCCCTATTTTCAGGCAGATTCATGGAACACTTGTAAAAATACTTAATGAATCTATCCTATTTTTTTGGGCGATAAGTGGAGACATCAGGGACCATTCATTTAAGACAGATGGCCGACCAGTGACTATAAAAATTGATAGTTGTAATACCTGAAATAAATGCTAGATTGATGAAAGCATTGAATTCTTGAAAGGTTTGAGAACCTTGGTATCGTACTAACAAATGTCATGGTTCGTAATCTTTTGAAGTTCAAACTGAAGCCGGTAAAAGAACATGTTGCGATCCTTGTCATCGAACACTTGCACCAGCTTAAATAGGTGAATACAACTAATATTCTGGCCAAGTTCAACACTCGAACTTAGGCTTGAAATGCAAGCTGGATGCGTGTTCTTTAAAGGATATTGTGTTATTTAAAAGAGTGAACTATAACACACCAATGTGAGAGGACTTGAAAATATTTCTGTGCTGATAAGATTGAAATCGTCGAGTAGTTTATAAACTTCAGTGTCCTACTTTCAATTATCTCAGTTAAATATTTCTTTAAGATCGGAAAGAAGGTGATTACATGACAGAGATGTGTCCTTATGCACGCTTGGGTCAGCGGAAGCCTTGGAGTTAATGTGGATGTCAGGTTTTATCTTTTTGTATAATCGTGCTGAGATCCATCTTCAGAGAAGCAACTTAAGCATTGTTTCTTCTTGATTCTGACAAATTATGTTCCTGCCAAACTGTTTTTATGAGTATAGCATGTGCAACAACGTGCATGCTGCATGGGAACATTAATGAGCTTTGGCGTATTCCGCCTTAATCATTCAAAGCTTTGTCATTCCAGCTTAGGAGACCGCAGATAGGAAGATCATGAATATTTTGAATGCCTTGATTACATCTGTGTACCATGAAAATATATACAGCTTAAAACATAGATGAAATCTGGTTCACGAGTTAGATTCATGTTCTCAATTCCTCAGATGATTCGTTGCTTTTATCGCTATTCAAGCTCATCTATGTTCATAATGCCCCAACCTCCAACTCCAATGTTGATTAAGCTAGCTCATGTTAGCCCATATGTATGGATGTCAATGACTTGGATTTGGAGTGGGTGGCTATCCGATTAATCTGCTTCAGCAAAAGCTGGATATAAAAAAATCAACATCCCATAAAGAAATCAGATCGGGTTTGATTGAGCAGGGCCCTACCCAGGTCTCGCAATACATGATCACCAATTGGTTTAATTTCCACTAATATCAGGACCTCAGCAAAGTCCATGCAGTCGGCAGCACATGTACATTTATTTAATTTTCTAGATCTACTCCAGCAAAGTTCAGTAGCGTGACCCACTTGGATTCAGATTAGTGGCAGCCTTCACTGTCTATGACATGCAAGGTAAAAGACAAGACTGGTCTGATCAAATTATTGAGACGATGAACGTCCCCATCTGAGCTCGAGGCCGGGGCTTCCAGGGTGACAATAATGGAGCAGCACCGATTCGCCTCCATTAAAGGAAGCTAAGACGTACTCGAGCCATCGTCAGACGACCCACTCAGCCAAATTTCTGATCTGGGTAGTTCCCCTACTTGAGCTAGACAAGCCTAAGAAGTTAGTACTCAAACTATAATACACTATATCTGCATAATATGTATGCAGATAAGAATGCTGCATACTGAACCATTTCTTGTATATGGATCCAATAATTTGACAAAACTAGTTATTTTAATCAGCTCACTAGAAAAGGCTGGATATTAGTATTCAAAGGAGCTAAATATATAGAGACAACTTTTGAGGGTTGTCATGGCTATGGTAAATGCAAGTGAAGATAAACAATTGTCCAATGATAGTGGATTGAGGCCTGTCACTGTAACAGGTGTAGCTAAGGGGAGGTTTGTATGGGCTTTGGCTCCACCTCAATTTTTTTTAAATTACATGTAAATTTTAGAAAATTTTATTTGTTTTATATAAAAATTTTGAAAAATGATATTTCGACCCCAGTTAAAATTTAGAAACTTTTAATTTGGCTTCACTCATGAAAAATTTCTAGATCTACCCTAGGGCTTTGTATTTATAGGAGAAAAAAGTTTGATTCTGGAAGATTCTTCTTTATAACACGAAAAAATTAGGTGTGTTTGATGGCTTTGAATTTTAATTATAAAATTAAAACAAAAAAAAAATTCACTTCAAAATGGAATTGAAATGAAAATTCTAGTTCTAACTTTCCTTTGTGTTTGAGAGTTTGGAATTTTGATTCTAGAATTCAAAATGATGTGTTTGATAGTCCAAAAAATAAAATTCTAAAAATTGATGAATTAAAACCATTATGAAATGTGCTTTAAAAAAATGAAAAAAAAAAAATCTAAAATTCTAAAATCGTAATTCCATCTCGTAAGATAGAATCAATATTCAGGTACTTTGATTCAACAATGAAGCTATAATTTTAGAATCAAAATTCTTTGTTTAACCGTGCAATTTTTATTTCATGAAAATTGAAAATTTCAATTCTAAAATTTTCACAATTTCTGCAACATCAAGCACCCCTAAAGTAGTAACTAGAATATGTTCATAGGAGGTCCCCGCGAGCGATCGGCTGCCATAAAGACTACGCCAGCAATAACTAATAGAATAAATAAAACCAATAAAACGACCCCATCAATGTTGCTTTCAGAATGCCGCGAGGTGGCGACTGTACATGTCGGAATTCTTTAATGGCTTCTCCTCTTTTGCTTTTCCAAGATGCAGTGCATGACATTTGCTCCGGTTTTAGAGCCTACCAGCCGACGGACGCCCTTGGGACCCCGCTTCTGTGTGCTTCTATACGTTCTATATGTCTTTGATAGTATAGGATCACATATCCAAATTGTACTAAAGGATGTGCATTATGAAATTTTCAGTTTAAATAAACTGATAATGTTAGCAGCATGGATCTTACATTCACTTTATATGTATTGGCTCAATATATTATATACCAAAATGGGGTCGTAGGGTCATATAAGGGGATTTCTCAATATCAGCCAATTATATGGGACCAATTTGGGCCATATTTCCCTCAATGGTCTCATCTTGAAGAAAGTAATATATAAAAACAAGTAAATATGGTTTTTCAATTTTAAAATTGATCATTTTTACTGCTGATGAACGTATATTATAGCTATGTCGAATCCCAATACGAATTAAACTGATCACTGCGCGAAATCAATATCTTTTGTTATGGTCTGCAGGTTCCTTCTTCTTTGCTTAATTTTTCTCAAAAGCTTTTTATCCTGTGCAAGTAGGATCAGTATCAGGCTCCTGAAATTTATTTCCGGCTGCGAAGATTCACAGCAGTTGAAGGAAAACGAAACCTGTGGGAACAATTTAATATGATCACCCGGCGTGGGGGCCAACCGAGTGGGAATTCAGAAAAACAGGAAGTAAATGAGGAAGAAAAGGGTGAGGGACTGAGGGGGTGGTGGTAACTGGTGAGAGGTGAAAGGGACTGCAGGGACTCTCTCTCACCTGGAGAGAGGTTGCAGACGGCAATGATTTCCAACCATCCCCTCGGTCGTCTGTCGTCTGCCGTCTGCGTACGGGAAGAAAATCTCTGTCTTGCAAGAAAGTGACAAGACCAACCATTTTGACGGGAAGGCAGTAAAAGATAAGGGGGAAGAGAGAGGTCCGGGTCAGGTCAAGGTGCATGGTGAAGCCGAAGTTGCAGAGTCGCAGAGACTGCAGATGCCGAAGCCCCTTTTAGCTCGATAGACTCGTCTGCTGGGGGTTCAGACGTCAGCGCAGATGAGGCAGCTTGACCCAGTGATCCAATGGTTTTGATCAATTATTGTTTTTAGCTTTCTTTTTATTTTATCTTGGTCCGCATCTCTCTCTTTCTCTAGACATCACCGCCATTAAATTAAATTGAAGAGCTTTCATAACTTTGCGCCCTCTTTCAGCCGTCACCGTTCATGGTCATTGTGTGAGCAATCGCAGACATTTTGAACAATCACCCTCCCTCTCCCTCTCCGAGTTTTCTGATTGAAGGCTGAAAGAGGTATGAGGCCGAAGATTGTGTTGTTTGGAGACTCGATCACCGAAGAATCGTTCGCAGTGGGAGGATGGGGAGCATGCCTCGCCAACCACTTCTCCCGCACTGTATGGTCTCTCTCTTAAGTACCTCTCAAACACACTAGCTTCCACCCGTCCGGCCATATTCCTCGCCGTCTTTCTCCTTCCTTCTGTAGCTAACGACGTTTTTCATGTTGTTCTCGTTGTGGGGAGGTCATGTAACAGGCAGACGTGGTGCTGAGAGGTTACAGCGGCTACAACACGAGGTGGGCACTGCGGGTTCTCGACCGAGTCCTCTCCTCCGTCGACTCCCCGCCGGCTGCCCTCACCATCTTCTTCGGAGCCAACGACGCTTCCCTCGCCGATCGATCCAGCGCCTTCCAACACGTTCCCCTCCATGAATACCGTCAAAACCTCATCGATCTCATCGCCCGCATCAAGGTGGAACTCGAACCTGCTAGCGCCTTCTTGCTTCCATTATTTTTCCAACAGTTTCCTTTCTTCCGATTAAAATAGTAGCCATTGATGTTATTTATCTGCATATGCGGTGTAGGGACGATGGGGGACTACCGTAATAGTGTTGCTCACCCCACCACCCATCGATGAAGAAGCCAGACTAAGGTTTCAATAATGAATCTTCTCCTCCTTTCATCTGCAGCGATCATTACTAGGAAGCTTTTCTTCTGTAATTTTCTCCCGTTGCAATTTTTACTGTGCCGTATTATTGGTTGGCAGGGACCCATATGGAGGAAGCACAAGTGGGCTGCCGGAGAGGACCAACCAGAGCGCCGGGCTGTACGCCGAGTCCTGCATTTCCGCAGGCAGAGATTCCAGCGTCCCCGTCATCGATTTGTGGTCGAAGATGCAAACGATTCCTGGTTGGCAGAAGGCTTACCTCCGGTAATTTGAACCAGAGAGTTGTTTATTGATTTTTTTTCTTTGCCACCATCGGTCTTCTCTTTCCCGAACTCATCATTGAACTAAAAGTTAAACTCGACAGAGACTTGAGTAACAGTACATGAGGTAGGTTGCGTATTAGTTGCTATTGGTTATCGGGGCTGGTGTGGCGTTGGATTCATCATTCTGGTTAGGTTAAGGGGTGAAGAGGGATGGATGGTAGTACATTATACCACGTGTCATCACACCGCCAAAATAAGAGTACGCGCCACACCGGCCAACTTGGTGGACCCCCGACCAGCTGCTATGAGAGAGAGAGAGAGAGAGCATCTCCCTCTTCTTTCGTGCGGCCAATTTCCACATCTTCTCCACATGCACACAGATGAAAGCAATATTTGTTTATTGAAATATACATAATATAAAGAAAATGCAATTCTATAGAATGTTGAGGATGAAAAATTAAAAATCTGTTGCCATCTGTTGATTTGGGTATCTCACAAATTCTCGGTGTATGTGTATGTATAAACTGAAAATTTTCTGCCATCTATTGGTTTGGATGTCTCATGCAGTTTAGGACAGAGTTAGATTTTTTTTTTTAAATGTCAATAGAAAGTTGAAATTTCTTGTAAGTTTGTGTAGATGGTTGTCTGCACAGTGTCCATACTTGCTTTTGCCCCCGCATGCAGTCCAATAATATTGACAGACTAATATAGAAAAAAATCTAATAACTATGTATATATATAATAAAAGGCAGTTTAATCTTGCTAAATGCCAGCAGAAGGATAAAATCTTAGAAAAATGTCATTAAAAAGGCCGCCAAATTGGCATTAGCCATGATATGTTAGGGAGGATATATATATATATATATATATATATATATATATATATATATAGAGAGAGAGAGAGAGAGAGAGAGAGAGAGAGAGAGAGAGAGAGAGAGAGAGAGAACCTCATTGCACATCAGCACGCCCGTGTATGTGTGTGTGCGTGCGTAAATGACCTTTCAGACGTCTCCGCCTGACGTGACCGACCAGACGAGCAGGTGGGGAGGCTGCCGGCCAGTGCCTTTCCCTCGCTCTTCTTCAATGGAAGGCTTCGGCGCCCAACCATTTTCCTAAGTTGAAATGCTGTGGGCTATCCACTCCGCGTAAGCAGAAACACTATGTATACACTCTTTTGCTTACTTATCTTTTGTTTTTTTTTCCTTTTTAATTTTTTTTTTCTGTTGTTCACAACCATCTTTCCTACGTTCTGTCCAAAATCCGGCAGAACAAGAAAAGAGCAGAGTTATGTTCGTGATTCATGTTGATATTTTCTTAAAGCAAAGCGAACTCCAAGATTCCTTTGTTCAGAACACGTTGGTGCTTATTTTTTGGAGTGGATTTCTTTGCTAATTGAAAGTTTATCATGGTGATAAGGAGGATTAACCAATTAAAAAAATCTTGCACAGAGACGGTCTGCACTTGACGGCAGATGGAAATAAGGTGGTGTTCGACGAACTGGTGGAGGCGCTCAAGAAGGAAGGGTTGAGCACCGAGAGCCTGCCCTCTGATCTTCCGCTCCTCTCAGAGATCGATCCTCGTGATCCGCTCAAGTCTTTTCCCGATACCAAGTAACCTTCGGCCCACAACCAGAAAAGTAGAAATGGCAGATTTCAAGAAATCGTGGAGGTTTCATGGCTTTCCTCCCGCTTTCTATCTCTCTCTCCTGGCATCTCGTCTGTGACCTTCTTCTTTTTCTTTTACCTTTGCCTTCTTCTTCATGGAATCATGTGTTCAAGATATTAGTTGGCGTTTTGTACTATTCCGAGTGGATGGAATGATGAAGATTCTTCCTTACTGAAAAAAATTTGAAGCCTGTGAACCGTATGATTTCGTTGTGATGAGATAAGTACGCGCGATAAAGTTGAAGTGTTCTGGCAAGGTACTTGAACCGAGTGTGGTCACCTGTCGAATTGATATTTTAAAACTTTAAAAATTATCGAACATGATCTTGCACTTCGAAGTCTCTGAATTGCTAAGGACAGAATATCGTGATATATAGGTTGATAGAGCAATATTGATCTTGCTACGACTCTAATTAATTACAAATGAGTCTCAAGATTTTAAACGCATACAAGTTTAGTTCCCTTCATATGGCTTGTGATTGGGGTTATCCCGTTGCGAGAAAGATATATCTAACTTTATTGTTAAATTCTTGATCGAGGCTAGTTATTAACCAATTCCATACTTCATATCTCAAACAAATACCTTCTGGACAGTATCTTTTGTCAATGAGGAAATAGAGAATGATGTGAAACTTATCAAATGGTTGTTTTTTTTTTTTTAATTTTTAAAGAACGCATGCAAACGCATTTAAGTTTGTTTGTATTTTTTCTTTCATGTAACAGTGAAGGAGTTAAGCCAAAGAAATTAAAACTTAAGCATGCTTTTGTTATTTGATCAAGAGCTGAGTATGTTCTTGTAATCTCAAAGTTCTACATTTCGAAGGTGATTATCAAGGAAACAAGTTTGATCAAAACTCGTGGGTTTCTTTCTTTGCCGCATCAAAGATCTAACATGACATATCCAATAAATAGTTCTCAACTTTTAGAAGTTTACGTAAATCAGCAGATTCTTGGTTTGATTTGGAACGACGCTGTCTAACTATGCTAATCATCAATGTCTCTGCTAAGGAAGCAGGGCAAGTTCTCACCTTCCTTCGATTCGCTTCCTCATTTCAATAAATTCTTATGTTTGAGATCTACCAAAGAAAATGGTCAGGCCGACAAGATTTCCGTTCATATTGGCTAGTGGATTGGACTTGAGAATCTCATGCTGAACAAGTGGAGACATGAATTCAGGGCTTCAGGTGGAAACTCATTAGTATAACTTAGTTGGATGTGCCTAACCTCCATTTGGCTACAGAAAAAGTACCCAAGGAAAAAAAATACCATAACCTTAGAGATTCTTGGGCCAGCGGCTGGAAAACTAATGGATTCTGGTGGGCGTCAGCTCCCTATTAAAGCATGCCTAGGATTTGAGAGTAAGTGTACTAACTTCGTGGTTTTATGTCATTCTCTCAATTGAAAGAAAGTGTACTAACTTGGGTATTTTAATTTTTTCTGCATCAAACAAGCGACGAAGTCTCTCCACTAGAATGTGAGTCAAAGACCTCAAACTTGTTAACTTGGTGGCCGTGATTGACAAAATTTGGCATGGTGAGGACTGGGACCTGTCAATGGAAAATGCCGAAAATTTCAAAAAAAGCGGTCCACTATTTATAAAATAAAGGCAAAGTGGTGGGCTGGGGAGCAAAACTTGAGCATCTGGAAGGCCGGGGTGAAACGTGGCGCTGTCCATCTTTCAGAAAGGTGAGAGGACGACCACGTTGGTCTCTCACTTTATTATATACGGGACGATAGAAACGTGTAGTAGTTGACGATACTTTTGACTGGACCAACCAGCCCGAATCGTTTTTTTTTTTTTTTATACTCTTTCTTTAGTGACATCTATCACACAAACACCATTACGCGATTCATACAAAAATTATATCTTATTGGGTGTGAAACTAATATTGTGCGAAAGTTCAATAATCAATGAATCTTTGAAAAACTCATCTTGTATGTCCAGAAAGTATCCGCAGGATGTGATTTTTATGTTGATTTTCATGGATTAGGACATGGAAAAGACGCATGTGTATTAGTTTTCCTTGAAAAATTTGGATATATATGATCAAACAGACCAATTACTAGCCTTATTCATTTTCATTATATATAGATACATACCCTAGTATATACATTGCCCAACCCTTTGGCTACATTCTGACAGGATTCACAGATCTGACCGTGCCTTGAAATTTTATTGAGTCATGCAATTAACTTGATTAATATTTATGGAGAATCACATGTGAATTCTTTTTAAAGCCAAAGCACACGGTATGATTCACCTTCACATATAGAACAAACTTTACATGTTGCACTCTGTAAATTATTAATTAAAACTTTACATGTAGCACTATGTAATTAGTAATTAAGTAAACAATGAGGAAAACCGATCTCATCATGAGATTAGCTTTTCCGATCAAAACGGGTTGGGGAGACCCCTTCCATTAATGATCAGAGAAAAAATACTAAGGATTATGAGAATGGATTTTTTGAATTTCTTTCTTTCCAAGGAATCTGCCAATCATAAGGAAGAGATGGTTATGAAAAGAAAAGGTGAAAAAAATAGCAGAGAGAGAAAGAGAACAATAAAGTGAGAAAGTGCTAGAAAAAAAAGAAAAAACTAGTTCAAAGGAGAACTCATTCCCTATATATACTTAAAGCTATGGTTGGCCAGATCTCCTCCACTGTAGTGTATACAAGGACGAAGAGACGACATAGAAATTAAACACAACTCTTCATAGTGCGTCCAAAAACTAATTTCTGACAATTTTGTTTAATATTTTATCAAGGGAAACTCAATGCAAAACCTTCATAACTCCCATGTTAAGCTCTGAAACTTGAGTGATCCTATGATACATTTTTCAGCTTTATTGTGCATGTTTGCAGCACACAGAAAAAATGCATCGTGACTAAAAGAGACCAACCTTGAACCCCTTATGTGAACCATCTTGCTCCCCAATTGAAGCAGCAATTGAACGAAGCAGCGAACAATTTTAAAGATTAAAACAATTATTGGTAAAAGCCGCCGAAGACACTTCAACATAGACCAAGGCACGAACTCAACAAGTGCTAAGGACCGTTCCGCTTCTTCTCTCCCAGCCTTCGAAGTGTTTCGATACGAAGCCTAGGTTGTTAGATTCTGTAAAACTTCGATTCGTTTTGAAACACATATCAGCGTCCCAAGAATAGGGTGATGATAGCACGCCCGTGAATCTATATGAAAACCAAATTTAGTAAGTACCACCACCTGATTTCTTTCCTTCAAGTAAAAACCATCATATTGGCCACAAAAGCTCTACAAGCATACAGTCCAGCAGTTTAGTAAAGGGAAAACCTTTTCCTTTCTCCTTTCCGGCGGACAAAACGGCAAATAATTGCAACCATCTATGGCTTCTCACTTTATAAAAACTGTATATGACGTCTTTCAGCAAAATGGAAACAAAGCAGCTTGTTAAGGTAAATTTAACCACATGTAACACGCATAAGAAACCTGTCTGTAGACTGCAAGAAAATGGGGAAGGAATAAGGCGCAAAGCAGACGGGCAGATTTTTAATTACCCTGTCAAATCATTTAGGCATTCAAAGTGCAAACACACCCAGACACACACATACAGAGACAGAGAGACAGAGAGCGAGAGGATACAACAGAGCCCTGCAAATTAAATTCGTTACAGACCTAAAAGGAAACACTACTAGAAACGGTTAAAGGGTTCAGGAGAGATGACCATGCTGCTGGAAAGAGCTCCTACACCTACGGTTTATGTACACACACAACACCGTTGCTCTCCTAATGCTTATACTGTCTTCTGCTTAAGGCATTCTACAAGCGTCAATGAACTAAACTGTTTTGACATGAAGAAAATAGTTATACAAATGAAATGTGCTGGTCTGCAATTCATCTGGACAAACCCGCTGCATTTCACCAGTTTCTGACCGCTGCCCCCTACCTACAAAAGACAACGATAGTTATATTACTATAGCACCACCACATGGAACTACCATTGAAATTTGATCATGCTTCATCTCAACCAAAAGGGCAATAGGAACAGCCAGAGAAAGCAACTTCACAAAATATTCCAGACATCACAAACATTATGATATATGCAACTCCTGAGCAGTGGCTGAGCCACATGGGGGCTGGTGTGGGCAATTGCCCTCACCAGCCCATATGAATTTGCTTATTTCATGACCACTTCATTATTTACATATAGACTGCCCATAAAATGCTTTTGATGTAGTAACAATGCCTCTCACCCAGAAATTTCTGGCTCCATCACTGCTCATAAATTGTACTAGAAGCCTGCTGCCGTAGGTGAATCATTCCATATCTAATCCCTTTCACCAGGCTTTTTTTGAGAGACCATGAAGAGCAATACTTTTGGTTCCTGTTACACGGTAGGGTCTGCCCTTCAGGTGGAATACTTCAGAAAAAGAATGGCTAACTGGCTTTTTTTGAGAGGCCATGAAGAGCAATACTTTTGGTTCCTGTTACATGGTAGGGTCTGTCCTTCAGGTGGAATATTTCAGAAAAAGAATGGCTAAGACCATGTCAAATATAAGGTCCAGTCAGACCTAAATCACACACTGCTAGTTGTTTCCCGAAAAATATCAAGGGGAGACAGGACAATAGGCAAACCTCCTCTTTTTGTCCATATACGGTGAAATGCACACAAAGTATGATGACACGAGAAAGTGATTGAGAAGAAAAGGTGAAATGCACACAAAGTCAACGGTATTTAATTGCATCAACTACTAAATTTTATAATAGAACCAGGTGAGAGACATTTGCATTTCCGTTGTAATCATACAATAACAGTTAAAAATCATGTTCTTTTCATAGGATTGTATACGTTCATTATGTACCATTTTTACACCATCAATAAAATAGGAACTCACACGAAGTCCTACAGTCTATTTGCTTTCAGGCTTGCAGCAAATAAATGAAAGACTAAAGAGTTCAAGAAAACTATTTTCTGCAAACAGGACTGGATGTTGCTCAACATGAGTTACGTTTTAAGTTTTAACAGATATTACAGATAAGAAAAGTAGTGTTTATTCACTAGGTGTATGTAACAACTTCATTCTACCAATAATATATTTTGCATGGATATTTTTTTGCATACATATTTCAGACACAGTTTTTTGCAGAAAATCTTCAGGTATGCTTGCCACCTCCAGATAGTCTTTCTGTTGGCTAGGCAGCCAATTAATAAGGAAGCAAGTTCATGGGTACTTTCCAGGCTGCAATTTTTTAGATTATTCACGCCATATGAGTTTACTCGCCCCATAGCACAAGCCTTATTGGAAGGCAAAAAGGTACCACTGGCCTAGAGAGACTTAAACCTCTACTTCAAAGAGTTAAGCCCCACCCTAACGACCTGCACTTCAAAAAGTGAGATAGTATAAAATTACAGTAAAATTAACCAATTTTTTCATTGTAATTTGAAAATGAAAAATAACATTGCAAAAAATAGCATAAATTATTTTTAAACTGTATACTGTAGTGTATAACTTTATAGTCACCACAAACTTCTACTCTTTTAAAAAATTAAACTCCAGAATCACATTTCACTAACTAAAAGAAAGACCCTAATAGTTATCTGTTTCACATTAAATATAATATTAAGTGAAAAAAATAATTAGTTAACATTTATGTCATCATGATATATGAAAAAGCAGCCATCTACCTTACAAACTTTTCTAAATTAAAGAATTTATAAATGAGTCAAAAGAATAATACAGCAAAAAAAGTATCCCAAAAATTGTTCAATTATTAAGTAAATTTTTCTCCAAGTACAAGACTAACTTGCTATAAAGTATTTATATACACCAAATTTCATTTAGTTTGCATTATTGAACTTTAGTTCCTTATGTAGTATACAAAAAATTACAACATCTAGGATCCTACTTTTTCTCTAGTATTTTAAGTTTTTTATGTCACAACTCAAAAGACATTAAAGTCCTCCTTAAGTCTTTATTTTTTAACACACCTTTTCAGTGTTTTAAAGGATTGAGATGCAAATGCATTCTCAAATGCTCAACAATATGCAAGCCATAAGGAGTTTTAAATCAAAGAACTTTCAATATAAAGGACAATATACTATAAACATATAAATATGCAGAAAATCCCAAACATGAGAAGTTTGATGTCATTAGTGCATTTGGATTTTTTTTACTAGATCGTCGTGCAAGAAAGAAACAGCTTCTTAACTACACAACTTTCTGGATTTACTTCATCAACTTCTCTTGTTTCTATCATAAATCATCTTAAAATTACTTAGTTAAGAGAAGTATCATAGATAGACACGTCCACAATCTTACATAATAAACAGAAGTGGAAAATAAATTTTGTGACCAAAATGAATGTAGCATAAGTTAGATAACCAAAAGAAGACTATTTTTTACCCTTAATTTTTCATTTAAATAGGCGAATGTTGTTGTGAAATATAATGTTTTTTCATGAAATCAACGTCATCAGTAATTACATAACTAAGACTCTCAATAACAGAAGATGAGGGCAACGTGGACATGGACATATATAAAACACATTAAACAGGTTCCTATCTGAGGCCATTAAAGCCCAAAAAAGAGTCAAGATGCCACAAAGGAATGACCATATCCATCTTACCTTGTAACAGCTAAAGAGTTAATTTTTCTTTTCTTTTTATAGTTTGAAAAAGAAAAATGCAGGAAACCAGGTCAGTCAGGAAGTATTTCTTGGTAATTGTTGGTGGCGTAAAACCCAAGCCCACCTAAAGGATTAATTTCTCACAGCAATGTGCAATTCAATAGTCCTAGATGGAGCAATGATTCAACAAAACTTCCATGTTTGAAATTACATGGGTAATTGCTCACATTTCATCATTCTTGTCTTAATTCCAGGTTAGCCAAACATTGAGCCTTTAGCACCTAGACTCTATTGCTCATTGCCATGACAAGGTTTGATCCATTTGGATAAAGTTAACACACATGTAAGGGCTCATTTAAAAGCTATTTCACAGGAGTACATAAGCCATTTCCACTTTTCTTTTCCCAGGTTCCACAACACACATGATTTGCACAGTCAACATCAGCATCTATGCAACTGCAGAACAAAGATGAAGTTTCAAGCATGGACACACATTGCCACCTTAAAAGCATGCAGAGATGAAGACCATAATTGAAATATAGATTCCCCTATATCGCGCATAAAGAATACGCTTTTACCTGATCCCCATGGATTTTATCATGTCTGAGGTGAGTGTGCTGCATCTGAACCAAAAGCAGAGGAACTTTCACTGTCTGAATCTGTCAAAAGTCAAATTAAATGAAATTATTTATTTGCAAAATCAAATTATATATATATATATATATATATATATATATATATATATATATATATATATATATATATAACATAACAGAATATACCACAAACACCAAAAATACGTGAAGACGAAGTGTACTTGAAAACATCACACACAAGCTAGATCGTACTATCTCTATTTCTGTCAAAGGGAGAATCAGGTACTTCTTATGATAGGTAATAGTGCTTTTCTTTGGAGATATGAAATTTCGAATGCACATGAAAACAACAGGTTTAATTGACCTTCATTTCCAGTAGGTGTATCAATGGGTCAGAGCAGGTCCAGCCTGTGATAATCTCATAATCATTATCGACCAATCAGAAACACTGACCAGGCATGGAGAGCCAGCCAAGTAGTTATTGGATCAAACATGAAGGGAACAATACCCAAACAAATTATTTCTTTTTTGAATTCCAAAACTCAATATGCATTATCATACTAATGTTTTAGATTGCTGTTTGACACTTCACCCATGGACATCCAGATTTACGATATGCAAAGATAAATTCTTTCCTTCGCCAATTTCACAACTACATGCATCTGCACCGTGCTTCACTATTCTATTGGCCAAGGGAGATCTACTATTTGCATGTCATGAACAGTGTACAACTCATTTTTTTATGCAAGAGTTTCTTTCCTGGATACAGGTGGAGGCGATAACAGATCAGCTATTCAGTCAGATAGCATATAAATACTTTGTGCACAGTGAGTAATCATCCTCATTGCCTTTCAGCAGATGGCATAAACCAAAGAGACACTCATCAGCTCAATCCATTGAATCCAGTTAGACTTTCATGGCTAACCAACAAAAGTACTGACAATCACTAAATAACCGATACAAAACAAAAAAATTAGTCCAACTTCTGCACAAGATTGTCAAACTGTGTAAAAACTTTTCCTGGTTCCAGTAATATCTAATTATGCCCAATTAATGAGGCGTTCAACAATGTCCACAATTGTGTAGGTTTTTAAGATTTCAATGCATGTAAAACACGGTCAACATCTGTCATAAGAAAAGGTACATCATTCGTTCATAGAGATATAATAGTTACCGCTGGAGGAAGATCCAGAGTCACTACTAGAGCTGCTTGAACTACTGGATCTACTAGCATCACCACCCTGTTTTTTAGATTCAACAGCTGGCGTAGAAGGAATATTTTTCTCCTCTCCAACCACACCTACTTGCGATCAAATGGTTCAGCAAAACCAACTATCCAAAATGATATGTGTGACAAACAAGTGCACAAAAAGATCGAATTACCTCTACTACTATTTAGTGCTGGTGTCTCTTGAACAGGAGGGGCTTGTACCTGCACAGAAAAAAAAGTTGAAGTGATATCATCAATACAGTACAATAGCATTACGAGAAGCAAAGGGTGAGACCGACATCATCCACCAAATCTATCAGAGATACTCGCCTTCTCGACAGGCATGTGTTCGGATACCGTTCTCGCTTGGTTAGCAAGCTCAGCTTTCTTCCGGTTCTTGCTCAAACTTTTCTTATAGTTAGTTACAAACCTGTCAAGCTCCCACAAGGTTTCTGCGTCTACACTATCTATATCCACTTCAATTTCATCGTCATGTTGACATAGAGAAGAATTTCTTTTTTTGATAATCTGCACGATATTGTCCAGCTTCTCTGAGGGCAAGTTCTGAAGATTCATACTTAATTTCTGCTTTTCTTCATATGTCATGTCCCGTTTATGGGGATCCTTCGCCTTAGGCTTCTTTGGTGCAGGGGTCCTAACACTAGGAGCATTCCCAGGCTTGGACTTGGGCTCCGAAGGGACAGTGGTTGACTCAGACCTGTCCAGTACCTTCCTTGGCTCCGGAGGAGGAGGAGCAGAAGCAAGAGCAGGAGGCCCCCTTTTCGTCACTTGGCTGTAACCACCATCTGGCTCCACTTCTGCAAACCTAGAATTCAACCTGTCGTCCACCAATTCTGCCTCGAGCATCCGCCAACGATCCTCAAACATCTTCATTAGCTGCTCTGCCATGAAATGAACATCATGCCCCTTAGGATTATACGTCATGGCGTTCCGGAACGTCAACCTCACGTCCTCTGCAAACTCTGTAGGAGAAGAGTACCAGTTGCTGTTCAGCCTCGATTTCACGGTGCCCAGATCCATAGGGTGCTTGATAATGGAGTAATAGTCATGGAGACCGAGTCCCTTCACATCGACGGGTGTATTGAACACCCAGGAGTGCTTGTGCTTCATCAATTTGGCAAGAATTGCGCTGCATTGTTTGAACGCCTGACTCGTGCCCTTGTCAACCGGGTAGTCCTGCTGCCTCGAACCCACGTTCCCATTGGCCTTGGCCTTCTTACTGCTGCTCTCCGGGGGTGGGAACTTGTCCTTCCCGAGAACGAAATCAGAGTTACGGTAATACTGGTTTGCCTTGGGCGTCCGTTTCTCCTTCTCCACGAGGTCGCTCCCAACCTGGCTGTTCTCTACAACTGGAATGCTCAGCTGACGCAGGGGCGCCCCGCCGATGGATGCCACCTCCGAGTTCGTCTTCTTGACGCCATTCCCGGACACCTGAGGCGGACTGTAGCCAGAATTATCAACAGCTGCACCAGCAGAGTAACCCCGCAGCTGCAGCTCCCGAGATTCGAGTCGATTGAACAAGCTGCGGACCTGCTCCAGCTCAGAGGTGAGCTTCCGGCGGAGCTCCCGCATCTCCTGCTTCGACTTCGACGTCAGGTTGATGGTGACCCGGTTCTCGGACCGAAGAAACCCTCCGCTACTGCTGCCGCCGGCTCCGCCGCCTCCTGTGGTGGTGGAGCGGGAGACACCGTTGGGGGTGGGCTCACGGTTCATGGGTGCGGGCTTTCGGCTCAGGCTGGAGGAGTCGTCGGAGGCGGCGTCGAACCTACCAGCGTGGAGGGAAGAGTTCGCCTCTTCCGTGAGGGTCTGGGAGGGCGCGGCCTTGAGCGACTTGCTGCTGCCTTTCCTCATGTAGACCTTGCTCTCTCCCCATCTGTGCCTGCTACTGCCGTTGTTTCCGCCGCCTCCGTTGTTGTTGTTGGTGACGGTGTTGTTGTTTTTGTTGCTATTGTCGTCTCCGCCGATCAACGCGCCCGAGGCCATCGACCCTCGCCGGAAACCACGACGCGATCTCCCGCTACCGAAGTCATCAACGACGGCGAACAAAGAAGAAGACTAAGAAAGAGCGAGCGCCGGCGGCCGATTGGACGGACCGATTGAATCCCGACGGAGCGATCGACGGATCCCAGAGAGGACGGATAGAAAGAACAATAAAAACTAGGGTTAGGGTTACAGGCGCAGAGGGTCGCTCCCGTCGCGACCTTCCTCTCCCCCCTTTCCCCTCTTTTTCCGCCTTCACGCCCCTCCTTTTTTTCTCTTTTCTCCTAAGGGAGCTTCGCTGCCACCAATTTCGAAACACCAGCCCCATTTTTAAATATGACATTCAGGTTCCCGTGATTTCTCGAAAATATCGCCCGCCGGCGAAATGGTTCTACCGACCACGTTGACCACAGTTCTACCGATCAAAACGACCAAAAACACCTTCCAAGTTAGCCCCCTCGTAATCAGAAGTTGTCCCACATACAAGGGTAAACTAGTAATTTCTTTCATGAGCCGCCACCAGCGAATGAAATGCGGAACCGTACTCAGAAAAACAAAGACTCTTTTCCTCACCCTGTTTTCCTTTTCACAAAATATCCCTTTTCGTGCATGTTGCTTGCTATTTTCCGAAAAAGCGGCGCCCATTTTGTGGTTTTCGCCTTTCGCCTCATCCCCCTTTTCGCTCGAAGGCGGTTGGGGCGGCGCTGCTTTTGCTGGTCAGACCTCCTGATCTGGATCGACACTTTTTTCTGACCTGCAGATTCGGACGCGTTCCTCCCCTCGTTGATATTTGATTGCGGGTCTGGTTTGGATCCGGATCCGGATTCGATCCAACTTAGAACAAACCCAATCTTTTATCGGGTACCCATCAGCAATGACATCAGTTATTACAATAAAAAAAAAAATTAAAGCGAATTCTTTTGCCGTTGAGCTGATTTTATAATTGGTAAAGTAAAAAAAAAAAAAAAAACTTCACATAGCAAAAATGTTATGCTTTTGGGTGCCGTTAGATGCAACTGCAGCTATTTATGGGTAGTCGTCACTGAACAGAAAAGTCACGCTGCTGCTTTAAAAGCACCTGAAAGTTGAGGCAGAGCAACTTATGTGACTGTCATCTCGAAATTTCCCGGAAAGGGTTTTAAGGAATTTTCAGTCTTACAAAGTCAGAGTAACTTACTGCAATTACATAGAACTTTAGTTACTACATCGCTGTTGCTATTTATGTAACCCTCCGCTCTCATGTCAGCTGCACTGTTTCTTAGATCCGGCGCTCATCCTTTGTAACTAATCTCTACAGTTCTTATCAGATTCCTCAGGGATTCTCTTTGTGTTATTAATGGCAAGAGAAAATATCATTTGTATTAAACATATAACTTTTCTAAATAATAAATGCGCAAACTTATCATTCGGAAAGAAAACTCCATTTAATTAGGCTATGGTTTATTTTACGATTCAAGGGAGTAGCACCCATATGAATTATGCTGAAATTTGTTTTTAATGTATTGAACTTAGTAATTTGAGGAGGGATATAACATATAAGGAACTCAACTTGTAAAGAGAGAGCAAAAAAGGGTTAGAGGAGGATAATGCCAAAAGCCTTAGATATTTGCGGGCTTAAGGTTTGAACCCTTGTCTTTTCTTGGTGTTGTTCTCTCCGCCACTTGGGGTTGGTCGCTTTCTCAATCAAAGTTGAGCTTCCAGGAATAAGTTCTTAAAATTTATGAAGGTTCATAATCTTTTTTCTATGCTTCCCTTTTTCAAGGCTTTCATTATATACAAAACATTTTGATTGATCACCTCATAGTCATTAATTTTTTTATTTTCTTTTTATTTTTCTTTTTTTTTTGTGTGTGGGAATTGATATTTAGTAAGTTGACTGCCGGCTATAAAGATAGAACCTATCTTTTTCGATGTACGTTCTCATGATGACCGAAGAAAGAGAGATTTACATGCTAATTTTCCTGAGATAGACAGGAAAATATAGCAAATGTCAGATAAGGACACGACGTGACCCACAAATGCCCTTTTATCATTCTAAGAAAGGCAATTTCTTGTAAAGGTTAGTGAGCAATTGTAGATATTTGGTATGCATTCTAGGAGTTCGATTCAGTTCCGATCCATTTAGTTGGATTTGGTAAAGAAATCCTCAAATAGGATTCGGATTCCCCATGTGATTTCATAATTGAATCTGATTATCGTTCCTATAATCATATTAGGTATAAATGGTGGATCTGATGCTAGTTGGATTTGGATTTGGTATAAAATTAGTTCAAATCTGATTAGTTTGAATTGGGTGAGGGCTAGTGGGAAGCCAAATTCTTGCTTCTTCACTTTCATGCAGAAGCTTCATATGTGACGCATTTCAGGTCAGCCTGGGCATCGGATTGGCCTGACTCGATAATGAGTCGGGCCTGGGCCGGCCTGACATTCAAAAACCGACTTCGAGTTCAGCCCAAGCTTGAGTTTGGCTTGATTAAATTTTAAAATATATTTTAAAATATAAAATAATACAGAAATATACTTAATTGTAATAAAATATTATATATATATATATACAAATTAATAAAAAAATTTAAAAACAGATTGTCAAGCTTATCGAGCCCACCCGAACCAGCCACATAAATTATCAAGCCGACCCAGATCCCTTTTTCATGGGCTTGTGCATGTGGCCGAGCTAGAGTCGAACTAAGTAGCGAGTATCCGACAGCGGCCTACCGGGTGCCCATCCTTATTCCCAAGGAGCATTTAATTGGACGTTAAATTTTCAAATAAAATGATAATGAAAATTTTACCTTGATCAAGTTTGAATGAAATAATAAAAACATGCTCAAGTTTTAGCTTATTTGGTTCAACCACCTACACTACATAAAGAAAAAAAAGGCGGTTAAAAAGGAGAAGTTTAAGGTTAATTGTGATCTTGTCATAGTTTCAAAACTGAAGTGTCCCCGTAAAATGTTCGGCTGGCAATTGGACTATAATACTTGATAGAAGCTGGCCTCCACTCCACAATAATGTTGTGGAGGTTCGAGAATTTTTTTTTATTCCGATTTTGAACCTGCATATTGGGATTTGCCTTTGGCTTTGTTTTCAGAAAGATTATATAAAAACAAAACGAAATGGATTTGTACAAAGGTACCATATCAAATTTTTTTTGTTCATTTTTCATTGTATGAAGATTATAATGTCTCAAGGGGCACAATAAGGTGGCAGACATTCAAGAGGTCCAAAATTTGGATCTTGTGGTTGTTATCACGCTCCAACCTACTGTTTCTCTACATCGCACATAGTGGCAAGCACAACACATAAGTTAAAGGAAACATTGTAGCTCCATCTAATCCAGTAAGTCTGACCACATAAGCATATTTTTTGGCATAATTAATTAATACTTCTTACCAATGAAAAATTTAGATAATAGTACCCCTCATGATCACCATATTTTGCCCATCTGTCAAATTCAATTTAGATGTGTTCCTATATTTCAAGAAAAAATTAAATTTTTATCCCGAGTAATAATAGAGCAATCACTTCTGTCACAATTAAAACAAGGCTCAACAACTATTGTATTGTCTGGGCATTCTCGCAAGTGGCAAAGGCTTCTCAAATTTCTTTCATTTTTACATTAAAATCGTTTAAAGTATATATATATATATATATATATATATATATATACTTTAGACATAAAAACAAACTTATGAACCAGTGCCTACCAATTTTTTTTTTTTTGGGCTGAGCTACCGACTCGTTGGTCCTACTAGCTACTTCAAACCCCTTAACCTTAAGTTGTTGACCTCTTTCAATTTAATATTTTTTAAACAAGTCCTTCCCAAGCCTAATTCTCATTTTTGTATAAGAGTTCATAGCATCAAAGATGTGATGTTGTCTAAGAAGTGGGGACTGAGACAAAGACCTAAACGCCTAAGAGATTCCTACTTTCTCAGTTAATCCGGTGCTACATACCTGGACTCCTGCAAGGACCTTCATGCAGGCTTTGATCTCAGTGTTTCAAAGGGGTAACGCAGTTGGGAGCCAAGGTGGCTCACACTCAAGAGGTTTGAGGTTCAAAGTCTCATAATTGTTGTCATATTTCAATTCGTTGTTCATCTTTTCTACAAAGAATGGTAAACACGACTTTTAAATTGAAGATGAGCAGAGCAGAACCTTGAAGATATAAAGATATGGTTGGAGGGTTTCACACCACAGTAAGGGCTGGCCCAATCGGGCCCGGCCTGGCCCGCCCTCCTTGACCCTCTTTTCCCGTCCTCCTGAGTCTCCCGACCCCCTTTCCACCCGTCCTCCGGCTGCAGCAACGGTGACGGAGCCGACCCCCTTTTCCCCGCCCTCCCATCGCCCTCCGGCTGCAGCAACGGCGACGGCAACGGAGGAGGAGGGGGAGCGGCGAGGGAGACGGAGGAGGAGGAAGAAGGAGAGGAAGACGGGAAAGAAAAGCAGAAAGGAAAACGGGGAGCAGAGAGGGGAAGCTGGAGCAGCGAGGGAGAGGGGGAGCAGGAGTCCGGTCGGGCCAGGTTTTTCCCAGCCCAGCCCGACGCCTAGGCTTAGGTAGGAGTAGGGTTTGAGTCAGCCTTTCCCCAATCCAACTCAACCGGCTCTATTGTAAACGGGTTTAGATTTGGATTTAAACATGATTTTTCTGAAACCAAACCCTGTGAGCAACAATGTGAAAGAAAATGGGGAGACGGCTTGGTTTTTTTGTTGGGTTTTGAAGCACTCATATGACCACTTTGACCACGGATCAGTGGACAGTCGGATACCATTTACGCCGACCCACCCACCTGGTGGAGGGAAACAGCAAAAAGTGGCAGCCTTTAGAAACAGAGCTTTCCCACTGCCCAAAAGTTCGTGGCTTCCCGAAAGTTTCAAAACAATACAAACTGGGTCGAAACCTCCTTTTCTTTCCTTTGCTCTTTGTAGTTTATGAAATACTCAATGGCACAAGAGTCTAGCATTATGGAAATCGAAGCGCCTAGAGATTAAAAATAAACAAATTATTATCATTTCAGAATCACTAAAAGAGATCTTTATATGTATTCATCATCTAGCATCGTAAGGGTTGAAGATCAAAAGCAGATATCCTTTAAAAGGAACTGTGAAAATTAGAATTATTCACCCCAATCCGAGGCTGTTAATTGAGGAATTCGAAGGAAAAAATGAAAAGGAAGGAAATTTAACAGTCAGTGGGCAAGGGATACCGGCAATACTTTACATCCTTCATGCAAAGGAAGAACCTCTCGTAAGCAGAAGCCATCTTGCGAGCAGTGAACATGGAGAGCGCGTACTTCTTGCAGGTCATCCCTTTTCCGGCCAGCTCAGCCCGCCCGTCCCGAATCGCCGACTCCATGGCCTCCGTCAACGACTTCACATTGGGAGCGAAGGTGTACCCAAACCCTTCATTCAGTACCACGCTCCCGGTGATGCTCGGGAAATTGCTGGCCAGCAGCGGCTTCCCGCAGTGCATGGCTTCCATCAGCGTCAGGTCCAGTCCCTGCGGCCTCAGCGTCGGGTTGACGAACACGTCCAGAGCGTTGTAGAACTCGGCCAGCCTCGACGGCTTCAGCGGCCCCAGCACCTTGACGTTGGGCTCCAGCTCCCTGTAGCGCTCCTCCCATGGCCCGGACCCAGCCACGAGCAAATAGACGTCTGGGTGGCGCTTTCTTATGGCTGAGAAGGCCTCGAAGAGCAGCTGGTGGCCTTTGTCCCTGACCAACCTTCCGGCCACCCCCATCACGAGACTGGCGTCAAGGGGCACCCCGAACTCTGCCCTGAATCTTGCTCCGATCTTCGGGTCGTGGTAGAAGTTTTCATGGTCGACGCCGTTCAATATGACGTGAACGTTCTCCGGGGGCAACTGGTAGATGTCGGTGAGGACTTGCCCGACGCTGTCGCTGATGCCGATGTGGTGCTTATAGGAAGCGAAGAACCTGATCTCTCCCAGAAGCTTCGGGATGGTCTCCCGGAGCCGGGCCTCGGACTGGGCCGGCCGGCGCTGGCCGGGCTCGCGCAGCAGGTCCTGGAAGAGGTCCGAGTGCAGCGCCTCGTAGGCGATGCCATGCCATGTCGCGGCGAGGTTCGGCACGGTGAGGGCCCGCGAGTGCTGCAGCGCGACGCTCTCGGTGTGCACGAAGTCGAAGGGGCGCGACGTGTTCTCCTCGACGAAGAGCTTCCAGGCTGCGGCGCCGTCCAGCAAGCCCCCGTCCCTCGACGCGAAGTGGACGTGGAGGTCGCCGTCCGAGGCGCGGTGGATCAACCGGCCGGAGGCGTCGGGCGAGGCGGTGAAGACGTGGACGGTGTGGCCGGCGCGGGCAAGAGCCGTGTACAGGCCGAGGGCGTGCCGCTCCATGCCGCCGGGGACGGCGCCCACGGGCCATTTCTTGGAGAAGGCGGCGAGGCGAAGCTTCGCCTTCGGGGGCCCGAAGCAGAGGCTGTTCCAGGCGAAGCGGGCTTGGCGCAGATCGCCGGTCCAGTTGCGGGCAGCCGGCGGGTTGGTGGCCCTAGAAATGGTTGTGGTGCAGGAAAGTGAAGCAGACAAATTGAGCGGGATTGTGCTGCTGCTGCTGCTGCTAAAGAGGAGGAGCAACGCAAAGAGAAGGGTGGTGGGGATGATGATGGTGTTGCAGAAGCAAGAGGTAGAGGAGGAAGAAGAGGAAGGGGAGGTGTTGGGGGAAGAGGAGGAGGAGGAATGAAGCTTTCTGGGTGTTGTCGATGATGGGTGGGGCTTGAATGCCATTCTTGGAATGGTAACGCCTCGAACGCGTAGGACTCATGGCTGCCACCATATATGCGCGTGACTATAAGATTCCGTGTGGGAGACGAGCATCTGCTCTGTGTTGTCTCCGACCTTGAGAGCTCCACTTCCACTTTCTGAAAAATTGGGTAGCAACCCACCACTGGACTCTTTACCTGTTAACTTTTCATTTATTTATTCAACACCAAAGAGCGGACGCATAGACCAACGGAGTTCCTCTTTCAACGAAGCGAACAGGATCGAGAGATGCACTGACTGGATCAAAATTTACGGCCGAATTCAATTTAACATATGCTACCATCGACAATTTGAGGTCTTAATTCAACTCTTCGCTAAAAATGAGGGAGTGGAAAAGGGTGTTAGAATTGAAACTACATAATCTAGTGTTCTTCCTGAATCTTGTAACTTAGTTCTTCGCCTATGGTTGTTAAAATTATTGAAGCATATAGAAATCGTAAATCATAATAATACATGCTGCAAACAGCCCCTAGCTAAGGGAGGAGAAAGTCAAAAGTCAGAAAAATTAAGCCGATCACATGGTGCATTGCCAAGAACTATTTTATACATTTCAGGGAGTGCTCCAAGCTGGCGTTCAAACATTATGTACATACGAAGAAAAGAAAACTGCAACTAGGAGATATTTTGAACTCTAATTGGTTGCTTTCTCTTGGAGTCCACTTTCATTCAGTCGCCGAGTCTTCTAAATTGCTAACATTAAAGTTCATTCAAATCTTTGTTTTTATGTCAACTTATATCATTATCATCACATTGAAAGTTTGTGCATCACCATAAACTGTCATTACACTATAAACTATTGATTATGCTTCTATAACTACCACAGCACTTTTAGCAATGAGTTTTAAAAGTTTTATGGCCCGGCAATATCTAGCAATCAGCTCATTTTAATATATAGGAGTAATAGTTTGTTGCTTGCACCATAAACTGATGCTATTGCTCCGATATATTAAAATCAGCTGATCGCTAGATATTGCCGGGCCATAAAACTTTTAAAACTCATTGCTAAAAGTGCTGTGGTCGTTATAGAAGCATAATCAACAATTTATAAGGTAATGACAGTTTATGGCGCATTGAATGAAGTGTTACAAATATTTATTATAAATATTTGAAACTTTTTACAAGCTCAAAGACAATACCGTAACAGCATTAAGTACAAGAATTTTGAAACTTTTTTTTTTTGAAATTTGGTATAAATTGTGATACAAAAAATGCAAACTTTTGTTAAAAAAAAAAAAACTGAAGAAAAAGAACCAAGCAGAAAATTTGACAACATCTTGCAGAATGCAGAGGCAATTGTAGGATTTTAATAGAGATCGACCATGAGCAAAGCAATATGGTTCGATCTTGGAGTTCTTTTTACATCAGTAGCTAGCTTGACCTGGAATTCAGGTGTAAGGTGACTTAATGGCTCGCTTTGCTTGTAATTGCAATGGGGAAGCGCGTCTAAGCTAGTGCAAAGCGTGGTTCAGCAGCTTTGTGTTAGAACTTAGAATAGTGAAAGCTTAAGGTAGGAGCAAAGTGGGCATCTTCATTCATGAGCCCGCCCTCCGATCAGGCCCTGATTTCCAGTCCATCCGGCTCACTTAAATAATTGAAAAGAGAGACATCGACTAAGTTCACATGCATCTTTTGTCTACTATTTCCTCATGTCAGCTGCTCCAAAATTGTGTTTTTTCATAAATTATTAAGGCCAAGATTCATAGAAAATCAAAATGAAGCAACATTTTAATAAACAAGTGATATAAGCAAAAATATTATATTTTAATAAACTCTAAAAGAACAGAATTGAAACTGAGTTACAAAAAAAAATCAATTTAAGTAAAATTAACTAGATTAGTTTCGATCTACAAAGTACCCAATGTTTTCAAGTATCCACTTTGGCTACAATCACAATGATATATATATAAGAAGCTTATTGAAGTACCCATGTGCCGATAAAATGGGAATATATAACAAAATTTGGGGACAAGATGTCTCCTAGGTACAAAAAGAATTCGCAAAAAACAAACCGCAAATGCACAGAAAAATAAGAGAGACCGAGTGAGAGAGGAAAGACGGAGCGACACAGACACATCTGCAGATGGGCAGCGGCGCTTCAACCGAATGACAAAATAGACATCTCCTTGCACAAGACAAGCCACAAAATCTGGCTAAGAGAATGTGCCCCTAAAGACCCCGTTGTTGCACTCCTCCCAAATGCGCTACCAAGCTGAAATGAGTCACGGCCTCCAGACATGACCCCAGGAAACAAACATGTGTAGGAAAAGACAAAAGAGGAAAAGAAGACGAATGGACGGTGGGTTTGAAAGACTACTAATAAGAGAAGGCCAGATAAAAGCAATGACACTTGAGAAGAAATTGCAAGAAGTAAAAAGGTGGACCCGAGACTCAGTCGCGACAAGACATAGGGGACATTGGTTAGCCAAACTGATGCCAATGCGCTGTAGGTGGTCAAAAGTGTTGATATGACCAGTAAGAAAAAACCAGACAAAATCAATGGCATGAGGAGAGGGGCCAGGAGATGAAAGGGAACAGGGTGAGAGCGACGCGACAGAAGTACCCATGTGACTTAACTTGAGATGATTAATCATTTTATTTTACAATAACACGAAATCAATCACAGTCTTATGAATGCAGTGGAGTGTCTACAACAAACCAAACATGCGGTGATGATCCTGTACAAGTTTTATTTTAATTTAGTTAAAGGGAGGTAAACGGATCTGATCAGGATCTTGATTAGCAATCCAATGATTAACCCACTTTGTCGAGATTTGTTCTAGAAATTTGGTTATCCAAATCTGAACCTGATATGAGGATTCGATTTGATGAAATATGACTGCCAGAACTTGAAAATCGGATCCAAATTGTAGACCAAATTCAAATTTGATTACATAGTAACCGAGTAACTTGAATTGGTTGTGCTGTTTTTATTTGTACTGTGCCCCAATTAAAGGACTCCCAGAAATGGGTTGGGTTCAGTTTACAAAAAGACATAGGGGTTAGTTTGTAAAATGAAGCAAAATGTGAAGGGTTATATAATAAGTTGAAAATTGAGGACTATTTTGAAAACACAAATCTTTATGCCTTTCCATTTTTAAGATCATGGGAGACAATATAAAGGAGCGGAGCAAAAAGTAAGCAAACAAAAAAAGAAAAGTTTCTCTTTGAATTAGAAGCCATAGATGACCTGAACCCAAGAAAAGGCTTCTTATAATTCCCCGGTTAAAGATCTGCCGCTACCAACCATTTTCTGTTGACAATTAAAGGAATAAAATCCTCAAAAGGCCACCTAAAAGGTTGACAAGAACGAAAAATACACCAATCTCTTCAATCTTATTAGGAAAATTGATGACTGAATGATTAACTTTTGGGCCAAACAGCAAGTGAGTGTTCAACTTTTACAAGTTAGCAAGAGCCACAATTAATTTTTTTTTTTATATAAAATAACAAATTCTTAAAGACAAAAATATGTGTTGGCAGCCAAGGAAGGATGATTCTTTATGAAAGACATTTTTATCATTTTATATCAAAACTTAATGTTTCTAGACATTTTTTTCTTGAGATTTTTTGTCAAAAGTAGAGTGGCTACTGCTAAAGTTTAAAAGTTTAGCAGTGATTTGTTATTCATCTAAATTTTTTTATAATTTTTCTCCTCATTAGAGAGAGAGAGAGAGAGAGACTAACTGGCAGAAGAAAAAAGGGCGATTGGAGTGGGAGGCCAAGACTAGGGAAACCCATCATTCTAGGGAAGTCAATATTTTCACATGAAAGTGGAAATAGAAATCCAAACATGACATATGGCAATGGAAACCAACAAATGTATCTCTCCTAAAGCAGAAGTCAAGTAAGAAATCTGTGAAATATATGAGAGAGAGAGAGAGAGAGAGAGAGAGAGAGAGAGAGAGATTAAAAATTTTACCTTTTGATTTAAAACAGGTATTAATTATTAAGCAAAATGCCACAAGGAGCGTGACATTACAGTGAAAGTGTGAATCTTTATTTCAATTGCCATGGGCTTAATTAGGGGCGAAGCCAGAAATTTTTAGTGAGGAGGGCTGAATTAAAGTTTCTAAATTTTGATTAGGGCCTAAATATCATTTTCCAAAATTTTTATATATAACAAGTGAAATTTTCTAAAATTTACATGTAAATTAAAAAAAATTGAGGTAGGGCCAATGCCCGTGCAGGTCCCACCTTGGCTCCGCCCCTGGGCTTAATGCTCTAAAACCATACGTGATTGGGCCTGACACCAAGTTGATGATGATATACCCAAGGCCTGATAAACTCCAGAACATGGGAATAAAGCAACGCAGAGCTACATTATATGGTGCCGGAGATTGCCCACACCCGCCCACAAATTTTACCTTCTTTACATATAGAAACATCATTAATTTTTAGATTTTTATATATGAGTGCTCCTTCAAAGTTTAAACTTTAAACTTAGAGTGCTCCTCACAAAAATTCCTAACTCCGCCACTGGAATAAAGTGAATGAGCTTTATGGGTTCTAAGGTTTCTCATTTGAAATGGTTTCCTAAGTAAAATTAGAAAAAAAAAAATGCAAAGTAAGCCTATACCCACCTTAAGTTTCATTTTCTTGCATATATTTTGTAGTATGCCCTGAATATATTTAATCCTCTTGACTAATTTGTGGCCTCTTGTTTAAGCGGTTAGACTTGTTCTGAATTATGATTAGCATCATTTGATCTCAGTAGGACTTCCTAATTGGATATAGATCCATCAGCGGGATCCAACATCCGAATATTTTCAAGATAATGCTTATTTCCTTTTAAGTATGTTTTCCAAATTCATTCCCCATTTTTCTTTCACATGGCCAACCCGTGATTGGGGTGTTACAGTGATCAATGAAACCGTCCAAGGGGGATGTCAATATAAATGATTTTGATTGAATAGGGATTTTTTTTTTTATATCTGATTGTTAAATAAGATCAGATTCGGTTTTAAGGAAGATATCTTATCAGATTTGGATCAGATTTAGTTTTAAATAAATGTCCTATATTTAATACTCTTATAGTTTGAAAATCAACCAGTTATAAATTCACTTATAAAATAAAAATCGGATTTGGATTGTGAAATTGAATTTTGGATTCAGATTCAGATATGACTTTTCTTTCTTCGTATCTGAATCTGAATCCTATCTAAACTAGTTAGATATTGTTAAGGGTATGTTTTATTTGAATCAGATCAGTTGACATTCCTAGGTAGAGGAGAGTGCTGCCTTTCACACTATGCTGAATGAATTTGTGTTACGTAACAACCTATTTACTCCGGGCTCATTTATGATAATGACCTCCTTTATAAACCTTTGAAGATTATTTACAATGTTCAATACAGAATTAAACATTTAGGGCATTACATGTTAAGTAAAAACATGAAGTAAACATTTAGGGCATTACATGTTAAGTAAAAAAATGAAGGTGGACTTGAAAACAAATCATTAAAAAAACGTGCCTTGATGTCATACTCCAAATCAATATAATATTTTTTTATTGTGAAGATATGTTTGATAAATGCCAAAAGGTCAGCAATAAAATCTTTTGTAACTTGTAAAATCTTATCTTCACGTTAAAAACAAGAGAAATTAAAGAACATCTCTCAACCAATTTTAATGTATCTACTAAGGACTACTTAGCACTGGCTACATAAGTTTATAAAATAATTCACAGGCGCATATTTGTCAATGAAAAATATTATAAGATGACCATCTGACCTTTGATCAAAAGTACCTTTAAATAGAGAGCCATCAGAAATCCACATTTTTGTTACGATCTTGCTTTTTTTTTCCCTTAAAATGTGATAATATGAAAAATTTGAAAGACGCTATTATGGAAAAACTCTATAATAAAACTCATTTACTTCCATGGAGTCTGCCAACGCAAAAATCGATACATTCAGTGGCAGAGTACATCCAAAACAGAGAACTAATATAGACGAAGGAAGTCAAATGTAATTAAAAATGGCGGATCTCCGCCAAGAATTTTCTTTGGAACAGAGAACTGGAACTCGTAAAGACGAAAGCAAATGAGCAACTCGCACGTCGCTCTCACGTCTCTCTGAGATTACAATGGCGGCCACTTATATGAGTTAGAGCTGCATCGAAGTTGAAGCTTCGCCTCGCTTCCCACACTTCCCAGACGTGAGCTCACGATGGGATCCAAGGCTCTGCAACCCTCTGCTCCAACAATAAGAAAGCTCCATTCCTCCACCTCCGCCGCCGCAGCCACTACCACCGCCACCTCCTCCTCTTCTTCAATCTGCTTCTTGAGCACCATCATCCTCCCCGCTTCCCTCCTCTTTGCATTCCTTCTCCTTCTCCACACAAACACCACCACCACCATCTACTCGTCGTCATCATCACTCTCCTCCATCGCCTCCTCCCGCACAGCCACCAGCCCTCCAGGCAACCGCAACTGGACCGGCGACCTCCGCTTCGCCAACTTCGCTTGGAACAAGCTCTGTTTCGGCCCCGTGAAAGAGAGACTCCGCCTCGCCGCCTTCTCCAAGAAATGGCCCGTGGGCGCCGTGCCGGGCGGCATGGAACGCCACGCCCACGGCCTCTACACGGCGCTCGCCCTCGCCGGCCATACCGTCCACGTCTTCACCGCCCCGTCCGACCGTGCTCCGCAGAGGCTCGACCGCATCTCCGACGGCAACCTCCACGTCCACTTCGCGTCGAACGGCGGGGGCACGTTCGACGACCGCGCGGCCTGGAAGCTCTTCGCCGACGAGAACAAGAGCCTTCCCTTCGACCTCTTGCACACCGAGAGCGTGGCGCTGAAGCCCTCTCTGGCCCGCGAGGTGCCGAACCTCGCCGCGACCTGGCACGGCATCGCCTACGAGATCCTGCACTCCGACCTCTTCCAGGACCTGATCCGGGGGCCCGGCGAGAGCCGGTCCAACGACGCCGATGCACGGATCCTCAGAGCCTTCCCAAAGCTTCTAGAAGAGATCAGGTTCTTCACCTCCTATAAGCACCACATCGCCATTAGCGACAGCGTCGGCGATATTCTCACCAATATATACCAATTGCCCCGAGAGAACGTTCACATCATCCTCAATGGCGTCGACCATGAGAACTTCTACCACGACCCGAAGATGGGAGCAAGATTCCGGCAGGAATTTGGGGTGCCGGCCAACGCTCGGCTCGTGATGGGTGCGTCCGGCAGGTTGGTCAGGGACAAAGGCCACCCGCTGCTCTTCCGGGCCTTCTCCGCCATAAGAGAGCGCCACCCAGATGTGTACTTGCTCGTGGCTGGGTCCGGACCATGGGAGAAGCGTTACAGGGAGCTGAAGCCCAACGTCAAGCTTCTGGGGCCGCTGAAACCGTCTAGGCTGGCGGAGTTCTACAACGCGCTCGATGTGTTCGTCGACCCGACGCTGAGGCCGCAGGGGCTGGACCTGACGCTGATGGAAGCCATGCACTGCGGGAAGCCGCTACTGGCCACCAATTTCCCCAGCATCACCGGCAGCGTCGTGCTGAATGAAGGGTTTGGGTACACTTTCGCTCCCAATGTGAAGTCGCTGACGGAGGCCATGGAGGCGGCGATTTGGGACGGGCCGGCGGAGCTGGCCGGAAAAGGGATGACGTGCAAGGAGCACGCGCTCTCCATGTTTACTGCTCGGAAGATGGCTTCTGCTTATGAGAGGTTTTTCCTTTGCCTGAAGGATGTAAAGTACTGTCGGTATCCATTGGAGACCGACTGCTGAGTTCTTCCATTCCCCGACCATTTTTTTCGCCTTTGAATTTCTTGGTATTGTATACTGCAGATTGAAGATGTTTCTCAAAGTTGATCTACCATATATTTCTTTTGGGTGCGATGGTGTATACATCGTTTCATTATATACCCAAATTAACTATAATCTCTCATTTCCTATTGCGAGTAATTTGAATAAAAACTTGAGCTCACGAGGATTGCTCTATTTATGTAGCACTGCAAGTATCAAAGCACCGTCAAGTGTGGCCACACATGTGAATTGTGGTGTTGAAGTGAAGCATGGGGGTCGTGTGACAGTATAGACATTTAGTCACTGTCGAATATCTCAAAGATTGAATAAGATTCATCAAACACTAGTTATAAAGTTTCATTAACCTGCCCTTATATTTTGGAGCAGATTCATGAGGACACTCATCTTTATTTTTGATAATAAAGGGTATCTAAGGAGTCCTTACTCCCAACAGAGTTGCATTAGAACCCTTTATATTAAAGATTATAATTGGATTCCAATTCTACAATGCAGCTTCAGATACAATCACAATATATGAGGTGTTCTGGTGCTTGACCTAATAGAGGAAGAAAGTGATGCAGGTTTTCCAAGTAGGAGATTTAGTCGTTCTGTAATTGGCAAGAGCCAGTTGCATATACAAACTCTGTTGTAGTTAGTCTAAGGCGACACAAGTTTCAGAATGGCAAGAAATATCTGCAATTGGGCCTAGATGTTGGCTATACATACACACATAGGGCTGGAGCAGGATCGCTTCAGGGTGGGTTCTCTGCATCAAAGGCGATTGAGACCGGGGCAGGCAGCTGTGGGCAGTTGCCCACAAGTGCCCACGCAAATAGTTATTTTCATTTTGAAAGTTCATGACGGTTTTCCTTATCATTTACATATGAATTGAACTCAATATCTTGTAAGGACAAAATGAAAAAGTTACTTTTTTTTTTTGGTGTGAAAGTCTAAACTACTTTTGAAAAACCAAAATTACCATCGATTGGAAAGGAAATGCACCCCAAGGATCGCTCAACTCAACTTTTATCTTTGAATGTCTTATCCACATTAAACTATCTAGAAGGTTGATGCTTTGAGTTCTTTTTTTTTAGAAGGCCGATGCTTTCCCTCATTTTCCCATGTTTTTTGGACCTAGGGTTGCGTTTGTGTTGGGGATAAAGTCACCCCGAGATAAAGTCAATGCACTTTCAACTTGACGTCGCACTTTGAGGTTGCTGCTTTGAGTTGTTTTAAAACTAAGAAACGAAGAAAATAAGATTTTTCCAAATTTGGGGACAAATGGCCTCTTTCTTGGTTTAAGTAGGGGTGAACAATTTAGGTCGACTGGAGCTGAGTCATTTGTTTAACGAGTAGAGCTTGAGTTTATGAGTTGACTTATTTAAAAAATTGAACTAAGCTCGAGCTTTAATCAAGTTGATATATTCAAACAAGTTTATCCAGCTTTAATGAGTCAAACACGGGCTCAACACATAGCGATCGAATCGAGCCTTAATCAAGTCGTGTTCTAGCTCAACACTTAACAATAAATATCGATTCCATGCTAGAACACTTAACAATAAATATTGATTCCATGCAAATGAGTCTGTCCACAAGAAAGGAAATAGAATATCATCCATTACTTTCTCTTTTAATTTGTTCATTTTCTAAAAGATTGAAATTAGATTAAAAACTCTTTTTCTTTCTCTCATTTTCCTTTCATCCAAATACATTTATTAGTTCTTCCTTCCTTTTCTTCCATATTAACTAGTTATTTAAACAAAGACATTTCTTTTCATTAGTTTTCACGATCGAGCATCGGAAGGAAGGTGAGGATCTTCTCCTGCCCATCAACGACGAAGGCCCTCTTGGCCTCTTCGCAGCCGAACGGGAACCGCCGGTCACCGCAAGGTGGCAGCAGCCCACTGGTGGCGAGGGGGGCTACCAGCATTTTTTTTTGTTATTAATGTTGAAAAACAAAAGGAAGGGGAGGCAACGGCCTCCCCTGCCATTTGTTTTTCATTAAAAAAAAAAACCGTTGGGGGAGGCCGCCAAGTGGAGGGCGGTGCAGCCTGCCGGCGACGGCCTTCCCCATCTCAAACAGGCGGGGAGCTGCCCCCTCCCCCCATGGACGCTCAAGCGTCGTTTTCTTTTGTTATTTTTTAACAATTAAAAAGTGAATAATGCCAGCAGCCAAGCGATTTGCTTGGCTGGGTGTGAACGTAACGATATAATTATATATATGTATCTGTTGAATGCCAGAAGGTTAAAAATTAAAATCTGTCATCAAAGCACTATAAACCGTTGCTAACAGTGCCATAAACCATTATTGTACCATAAACTGTCTTTAATGATCCTATGGCAACTGTTTGCAGTAACATACATTTAGTTTTTTTACCCATCTAGCAATGTTTGACATGAAAATACCATAAACCATTGCTAAGAGCACCATAAACTATTGCTGCACCATAACCACTGCTAATGGTCAAACCTTCAATTTTAAAGAGATCACATGGTGGATATTAAGTTGAAAAGATACAAAATTTATGCCTATTTGGAGACAGAAATGCTACTTATGGGAGGAAACAAATCAATTTTCATCCATTGTCATCTTTTGAGGAGTTTCTATCTTTAAAAAATATCTTAGTTTTTAATTTTTTCAATTTAATCTCTTTAGAATCGACAGCTCATATGGTTCCCCTCCATTCTGGTACATAAAGAGTCTGGTAGCTACTGTTAAATATATAGGAACTGAAGTTTTCCTGCCACTGTCGGTTTAGCCTTTCATACGTGCCGCTTAATGCAATGCATAAGACTGTGTGTCACATCAAGCTGTGTGAGAGAGGCCAGGTTCCACACTAGAAAAGCTCAATTTGATCTTTTTCTTCATCAAAAGTTTAAGAATGAACATATAATAAAGAGAGTAGTAAAGTTTTTTGGATTGATCTCTGCCCATTGACCTGACACGGCAGAGATGGATAGCCATGACTTCCACCAAGGAACGGTACTACAAGCCTTTAAGTGATTTTTGTAAATAACTTTTGATGTGGACTTGCAGCATTTTCTATTTTATTTTCATTGTTGATCTTTCTAATTCGATGCAAGCCTTTTACCCATTCTGTAATAATAACTTTTGATGTGGACTCGCAACATTTTCTATTTTATTTTCGTTGTTGATCTTTCTAATTCCAGAAAAAGATGAATCCTCTATCCTTTGCCGGGCAAAAGATCAGAATGCCACCCTTAAAACCACAACAATAGCTATCCTTTTTAGTCCCTTTTCATCCCAATACCATCGAATTCCCTGGTGAGGATAGCGCCCCCGGGCCACCAATGCAGACGACTTCAGTATTGGCCACGTTCGAAGCACTTCCAATGTTGTGAATTTCTGCTTCTTCATGTTGATCATCATGGGCAGTTAAAATATTGCTAGTGATGGCTCTCAGGATAAGAACAAACGATGAAGATATGCTTCTTCTGTGAGTTCTTTGTTTACTCTTTTTGGCACACCAGTGTGTCATGGATGATCAGCAGATTTGTTTTTTTTTCTTTCCCCAGCAAATTTTCAGATCCTAGGCAATGGATTTCACACTCAATAATCAAGATCTTTATTTCCTTCACTTTTCTGCCATTCTTCAACCACCAAAGGCAGTGCTTTCCTGTATTTCCAGAAGAACCAGCTACTTCTGTGTTGTGGCATTTTCACCCCAAACAACAACCAGTTCCCTCATTCTTCAACATCAATTGGTTCGGGCAGCACTGACCATCATCCATGAACTCATCACTCTCTGCTCATCCAATTGGTGCAAAAAAACCCTGAATGCAATAAGAGCACTTATATATTCCCCAAAATCTGAGATCATTTCTTAAAGGTAAGATCTAGTGTGTGCCCCACTTTAGATCCCACCTCGGGCGGGGAGATCCGAAAATGTCCACTGCAATCAAAATCCACCAAGAAAGTTGACAAAGAAGCGCGAGGTACGCATGTTCATAATGATTTACAATCTAAACTTTCACCCTGTCCCCTTCTCAACAACAGTAGACAGGAAAGTGGTGGACCCTCGCTGGTCTATCAAGACATAACCTTATATAAGTCAAGGCATTAAACCTGAAATTCCTTGTCCAAGCATTTGGAAAGTTCAATTTGGATTTCTCTGAGCTAGTAGACCTGTGGTGGAGAACCACATAGCTTTAGCACATTCTCCAAAATTCAAGAAAGTACTTGAGAGGCCTCTTTCCTTTCGTGGGCAAGGCAGAGACTTCAATAGAATGCTATGTAAGTGGTGAAACTTCCAGCTTTGCCGTTTGAGGTCCTTCCAGGTCATGGCTCACTGCTCACATGAATCTGTTATCTGAACTCCTGGAAGATAACTGAGTTAACCTCGTTTATCGGCATCGATCCAAGGTTGGTCTCATCATTGATGGCCTGAAGAAAGAAAGGTTAGACCAACTCAGGGTTTTTCAGGCCCAACTATGATCCTGTAAAAGGGTTTATCTCAATCCAGAAATGAAGTAAAGAAGCATTACAATAATAAAGTTCTGAATACCATGAAGGTTTACTTTATAGGGTCTACTTGGAAGACCCAGATCAAAAATTGGAATTCAGAATAAGCAAATCTCATTATAATCCTGGTGGGCCTTGTCTTTGGCAGCTTCCAACGAGGACTCGTATGATCAAGAGTACATCCAAATCCTGACGTGTGCTGAACAAGGTAAAATTAGTAAGTTGTATATATGGTGGTCCTGAAGATAATGTGGAGCATGTTGGTTCTTATCTGCCACTAATAGTAGGTGCAACTAGCTAGCCAATGCTCATGCGTAATTGATGTCAATATTGTTGTTGGCCTTAATTTAGATGACAATGAGGACCATCCTGCAATGGATAAGCATGACAACAGGAGCAAAGATGCGCAACGCAGGAATACTAATGGCTTGAGAATTATCTGAATATTATACATGCAAACCCGACTACAACTTGCTGGAATTGGCAAAGAAATTCGAATTTGATATCAGTTCAAGTTTATTGTGCACTAATGCAGGGAAGTACATGGACATGCATGCTTGGTAATTAAAGTAATTCAGTGGATTTCTTTGCATTGAATCTGAGCACGAGTTCTTGACAGTTGAGCTTGTCTTATTTGTTGAATATGGGTGGCTACACCACACACAAATCTGACCTATGTGTATGCTAACCTTCTCATTGTAAGAGAATATGTTCGAAGAAACCAAGCTCATGATTTAAAGGCGACTACATTCTCAAGAAGTTCTTAGGGTCAGTTTGGCAAATGGAACAAGTATGTAAGTGTTCCATGAATATGAACTAAAAAATTAGGCATATTCATGGCGTTAAAAAGTATTTCTGAATGTGTCCCAACTTTGGGGTAAATTCATGAAACAGTAACAAACTGTTCTATTTGCCACATGGGCTCTCAAGGAACAAAATGAATTTGAGTATTTACTATCTATTTTTATCTTTGCCCATCTCGAAGGGGAGGCTTTTCCACATAAAATCATGAGTGTACTGTTAACGTACATTCTTTTAAGTATTTCCAGCAAAGGAATGTTGTTTCTCTCAATCAATTTGCCTAAACTCACTCATTGGACCATACACCACAACAGTGACTACAGAGAGTAGTTCAAGAGATCTATGATGTCAACACCCTGATTGAATTAGCCGTGGCATGTCCTCGTCTCCTAAACTCCTTCTAGCTATTTGAAAATCTGATGATTGCGTGACGTTTTTGACCAAAATGAACCAGATGCTGATTTTCGCCTGCATGATTAACTTACTAAAAACTATCATCCGTTTAAATCTTGAATTCTCTATCTCCTTCAACTTGAAGGTCGTAAATATAATCCTCTAGCTAATTGAGTGGAACACGAGCCCCCGTATACTGTCATACATATACAAATGCAACTGTAGTTTTTCAAGGAAACATTTAACTTTATTCAAAATGGCAGACACATTAAAGGGAATGGTCTGATTTCACTGAACCAACTACCAGCAATGAGTTTCTGCAGGGAGTTGTCAGCGAGGCATATGAAGATCAGAGGCTGTGAGGGGGTCAGGTGAAAAGAAAATTTTCAATTGTTCAAGTCAGAAAGACGGGGAAGAATAAAAGATTATATGGAAATACAGCACAGCGGGATAATGCATATCGCGGCAAGTAATGAATCATCATCTCAACATGAACAGAACATCTGCTGAAGATAGGATCACGAGCAGATAAAGGACAAAAAATCATTCTAGAAAAGGAATACTATTTTGCTCTAAGGTTATGATAAAAGTCGTGATTGTCTGCAGGTTAATTCTCCCTTGCCCTTAATTTTCTTTACTGGGTCCCGATGTTCAGGTCTCAAAGCGAGTGATAAGGCCAATACAAAGGCATAGAAGATGTCACTATTTTCTGCTTTCTATGATGGTGGCAGTTTGACACCAAGCGGATTAGTAGGTGAGAACGTGAGTTTCAGAAACACAGATCGGCAGACCACCTGAAATACTTCCGCCCATCATTTTCATGTTTTCTTTTGGTAGACAAGCCGGGGATGTGATTCAAACAGGATGCTCCTCCTTAATTATGATAGCGTGGCGTAGATGTCTAGCTATATCTAATTTGAAACCTGCCATCTTTTTTCCAATTGAAGATCTCCTTTCTTCCTTGATTCTGTCTTTTGAAGTTGTCCCAGCAGGTGTTTTCCCTTAGCTGAATTTTCGGTGGCAGATATTGTTCGCCATTTCCTTAAAGCAATACACCGACACAAAAAGGGAAAGAAATCACTGTTCTAAGTGATGCCCCCGTGTACGTATCTCACTTATAACGCTTTCTTGTCATCTTTTCGCATGATCAAGGGGAGACCACATTGATTTTGTGATGTCGCCTTTTATTCTTTTTCAAGGGGGGATGTTTGAAAAGTGGCTTCACCCAAGACACGAGTCTGAAGTCCATGTGGGCAGTGAAATACATTTTTGCAGTTCATAAACTGATAATTGGACCAACGAAAGGTCTATTATATAAGATAGCCTTTGTAGATCCTTGATTCTTACTTTGAGACTCCTGCAATTGGTGCATAGGTTTATAGGCCTACAATGCGGTATCCATAAAAAAAAACTTGAGCAAAAGAGACGTTGAGAAGATGCCATTATCATTGTGCTTCATAGAAGATTTTTTAGCCAGGATCCAGTCATAAGGCTTATGATGCTTGTGACCATAAACCTCATAAGGTGGTAGCTTATGTTGATAAGCCTTATGACGGAATCGGCAAGCTCCCACTGCATACATATGAAGCTATACCTTTTTCCCTTTTCAAGATGCTCAAGCTAAGGCCTATCCATGTGCGCTTTCTATGCACAAGCTTTTTTATCAAAAATTTTCTTGGGCTTGATGAGTCGTGGCCAGCTTTTTATTAGGTCATCCAACCAATGGGAATTCTCGCATATGCATAAAGCATGAAGCCGAGAGGTGTACAAAAACTTAGCTTGAAAGTTGCTTCACTTTAAGCTGAAGCGCGGCAAGTACCATTGAGGAAACCTGTGGATATAGTGACCTTACAGCCTCAACAGAGAGGGCCTTGCTTTATTAACCTCAGCCCTACTGAGTTGGCAGCTCTTGAGGGTGATTACACATTGATATGCTTCTGGTTGGTGACATACAAAAAAGCATGATTGCTGTTGCATTGCACAATAATTGGTTTACATTTTTCCTTGAATATATCAAATTTCCCTTCTCTCTCTCTCTCTTTCTCTCTCTATCTTAAAAAACAGTATTGGTGGAGGGACAGCTATTCTCAAGGGCCGTCTAGTTGATGTTTCAAGGGAATTTGAAATTTTGATAGTCGTGGTTTTGAGAAGCATGTTTGGGTCTCCTAAAATGTTCTAATATATATATACAACAGAGCTATTTATCTAGTCATCTTGCACATCTCTTTCTCTCTCTCTCTCTCTCCCTCCCTCCCTCTCTCTTTTCCTGCAATGGACTTAGCGTAGCTGGTGGAGAAGATGGACAGGTAAAGGGCTTGACATCAGTTCGATTTCTATGGTGCAAGTTAGCTACTAGCTCCTGCCAATACATACTTCGAATTTCAATAAACTTTTTGACCACCGGCCGAATTGATGGAGCTCTTGCTGGTGGAACATGTGTATGCAAGCACAAATCTAAGGGTTCGGTGAAAGTAGAATAAGTGAGAAGGCAGTGCACCTCGCTAGGTATTTGGGTCTCAATATCTAATATGCATCTTCTACGTCTGCTGGTACGCCATTTTTTCCTACCATGTTCAGGTGAAAGCTGTTGCCATGTCTAGGTAAATTTCCAAGCCACCATATTCGCTCAAAAATGTTAGCGATACATATACACATGGGGCGTGCTGTTAGATTAGAGGAGGCGTCACAGTTTAAATGGCCAATGCCTATATACTTCCTAGAGAAAGAAGGTCATTCTTGTCATCTTCTTTAGCTGCATCGCTAATGTTGCTACACATGAGCTCGTTGATGTATAAATGAACATATTAAAAAAATTTTATGTGGTTTGGCTGGATGCCTAGCTACATCCATCAGGAGAGGCCGAGATTATTTGATTATTGTGAAATCATACAAGTGCATTATAAGGGACAATACAGAGGAACTGTGACGCATAAATTCATGCACGTGCCAAGATGACCATCACTTACTGAACTGTTGCCTCCGCTTGGACTTAATTCCCCAGATCTGCACCTCTTGCGCCTGCTCCCACTACACCATTTAAGGCAAAAACACTCAGAATTTGAAGGTCTCACTTTTAAACTTCTTTCACTATTTCAACCCTCAATTTGGAGCACTCGTTTTTTGTGGGTTCAATCATGTTTTGCTCGTTTTTGTGGGTTCAATCATGTTTTGCTCGTTTACATGTGATATGTTTACCACAAATTTAAAGTCTCTGTCTTTCTCTCTGTGTTCTTTGTCAAACTAGGCGCGCCACAGCTTGTCACCCAATTTTCTTTGATGTATCTTTCCATTTCGTCGGCGACATTTTCATCTACCTACTTTTGGTAGGTAAATGCTTAGCAAAATATCACATGTTCGATAATTCTATTACTATTTGAATAAACAGTTGATGGGTGGTCCTCACATATCCCAGAAAATTAAGAATTTACTATGGTTAATAATCTCTACCTTTACTTAAGGAATTACCCCAAACTTGCCTCACTTGTGAGGCTCAGTTTGCAGGTTAACGATGGTTGATAAGTACTGATCTATTACTGCTAGAAAAACCCTTCATGCATGCATGTAAGATTTTACTAGTTCTACAGCTGATATTCACCAAAACATAGGACATTCTAGTCTGGTTATATGTGCCATATTGGTGCATGAAATTTTTGTGCGCAGCATGGTTATAACGAAAATACTCTTACTTCACACACAAAAAGAAATTTTTTTGTGCAGACAAAAATGAAAATGAAAAACTAGAAAGGACAATCCTTTTTTAAACAAAATTAACAAAATGTCTCCCTGCTCTTACAGTGTATGGGTTGCGTGCACCTAACGGTGCACACAACTCAATCTGTAGGAAATTAGCGTAGGTGATGAGAGTTTGTTAAGTGGTGTGAAGTAGGAAACTGATTCTCACAAAATGGAAGCATCAGTTAATTTACTGGTAACCATCAGTACTGGATCTTCTTCAAAAGCGGTAGCACATCTTCTGAACTTGGAATTTCATTTTCTCCTGTACTAAATATGATTAGAGCTCAATTTTCTAATATACTTAGTTGATGAATCTGGAGGTTTAGTTTTAAATCGATCAATCTGGGTGTGTTCGATCTGCAATGTTTAGTTGCGGTGAACCGTTTCCAAAGATGAGCATCTGCGAATAGTCAGAACCATTTGCTGGCCTACGTAGCTAGTGCTGAGGGGATTCTGTATCATCAAATGCTTTTTTGCAAATCGCAGGGGAGCCACCAACATTATTTGACTAAGTAGGATAAACTTCTCTTTAAGAGGAAGGGCGAAGATGAGGAGCAGCTCTCGTGTATTTATCTCCTTAAAATAATGTCAGTGAAGGTTGAGGAATTAAATTGAGGATTTGGCAGGTGGATGGCCTTTCTAAACATGATAACGACAGTGCTCTACTATTTAATCCTTTTCCTTTTTCTCCTCATGCTGGTGCTTCAACCTCGGATGTGTCTGACATCTTCTGGTGGCGAACAAAGCGTGACTAGATGGTCAACTAAGATGCTTTTCTGTTCCTTTCTTTTTAGAGGGAATGAGCGAGAGAGATGACTGTGATGGTGATGATGAAGGAGATATGGATTAGTGGGTACTTAAAGAGAAGGGGAGAGAGATGATTTCTATTGAGAGTTGGATCAATGGGTGCCCTCTCTGCAAATAGTTTTCAACCACCAATTGATGGCATCGGTTTTACTTCACTAGATGCGTCATTACTCCAAGCACAAGAATGGACAATTTTTTGAAGTGGACTCTCCAAGAAGAAGAGAAGAAGGAAAAGGAGATGATTCAAGAGGGAACGAGAGATTTATGATTGTGTGAATGGCATTGAAATTTTTGATTAACGAGTGGAGCATGCATAAACAAATGATTGGTGGCAACGGTTATCACTTTTGTCTTTAATCCGGTAGTTAAAGAACAATGGCCTCCCTCTTTTCTATTGGAATGACAAAAGGCAACAGATGACATGGCCCCCACTAAGATCGGATACACACAGCTATATCTGTAGAGAGAGACTGTTAATAATCAGATGCTCAGGAGAATTAGTGACCTTCTCCGTCGGAAGGCTCTTATGTCACCCAAATTTCTCGTGTATGGCATCCCGTTCCACCTTATATATAGAGCTCATCGTCGGACGAATCTCCTCATCCTCCGACGAATCTTTCTCCTCATTCTCATGCTCCTTTCCCTCTTCACCTTTCCTGCTCATCTTTGAATCCCCTCCTTTTCCTTCTTTTTCTTCTTCTTGGGAGCCTTTTAGTCTTCTACTTGTCCAGTCTACTTCAAAAATTGTGCGCAGACACACATACACACATAGGGGAGAGAGAGAGAGAAATGGATCATCTTGGACCAAGGACCTGGTTTCGGTTGGCCGTCGTTGTGTGGCTGCTTGCAGTTTCAGAATCTCGTGTACTCCTGGAACGTGCACTTCAGGGGAAGGACAAGCCTTCCGCAGCGAAGGGGATCAAACCGAACGCTGCAGTTGATTCGGCTTTCGCAAGGGCAGGTAGAATCACAGGAGAGAACAGTACTGGCCTAGAGAGGGTCGCCCCCGGAGGGCCCGACCCCCAGCACCATTCTTCACCACCTGTGTAGAAACGGCAACCTTTCATGCTTTCTGTCGACACTGCCGTTTTTTGCCGCTTTTTTCTTTCCTTTTCACTTCTTCTCTTTCCCCCAAGAGGTTTTCGGGCTCCTTTCCGCTACCCGCAGCACAGTACTTAGGGATCAATCCTTCTTAGCTGTAGAGTCTATTGCTGAGTTCTTTCACTTCCTTTGTTCTTTACGAATGCATGGTGTTGTTTTCAGGCTTATCATGAGGGCCATGAATAAAGTAGGTTTTTCTTTGTCCTTTTCTGGCTTCCTTTCTTCTTGTCCTGAGCTAAAGATTTTGGTAGAAAATTATATAATATATATATATATATATATATAAAGAGAGAGGGTATCACTTTTTAATTAATTTACAGGTTCTCTATGTTGAAGCATGAAAACTTGTCCTCTCATGGAGTTCTTTATGCACGACCGACATGATCCTTTCGTGCAAGAGAAACGATTATAAATATAGCACGGTATGGAACATATCATTAGTATGAGAAAGTGGGCCGATCAAAAGCAAGTCTTATCACTTTTGCCCCCTCATAAAAACAATGGCTGCTTTAAAGGACATGATGATACTCAACTCACACGTTTGCATGTGTCCATATACATAGATATCATAATGAACAGTGTTTTAGGTCCCGGATTGGTCACCTTAAGCAAGACGGATAGAGTTATCATAGTGGTTGAAGCTCACTTTACATCTCCATGAATAGGTGATGCAGACGACGTTGAAGCCTTGAAGGTGACTGCTGTCGAGTAATACTTAAAAGTTAAAAGCCTCGGCCCCATGCCAAAGGACTTGACCACTACAAAAGAACCACCACTTTCTATTTGAAGGCTCCTTGAAAAGGTCTGGGCTGATGGTGATCCTACTCACCACCAGGAAATTCCACAGAAACTTATTTAATATGGTTGCTATCATTCTGTCTGTTCTCAATTCATGAAGAATAGATTAATGAGGGGGAATAAAATTTGACCTTGCATCATGTCAATTTATTGTTCTTCTGCTCTTACGTAACAAGACCAAGCTGAATCTGAAAGTCCATGGCAGTCTAAATCAACAGAAGCTAGTGGCAGAAAGTTTCAGGAAACGGGATATTGCGGGAAATGTGGAGGAGATACTGGGGTTTTGGAGATAGTCAGAAGAGTAAAAAGAAAGGAAAAAGGATGCATATATACGGGGAAAAAGGCTTCTGAGAATCATGAAAATATCGAAGGAAGGAATTCTGTGCTTGGTTTTTCATGATTTAAACACATTTTACGCTTACAATTAAGAATCGAATAAGATGTGGAGTGTATGAACCTGAGGAAGTTCGGGAGTAAAAATTAACATTACGCTTGTACGTGGAGGAAAAAGCAAAACAAATCTTTACCTCACTCACATATCAAGGAGTAAATGCATCTCCGAAGATTCGATGCCGAGACCCGCGGCGCTGCAAATGCGCCACTGCCCGGATTTTACAACTTCTACTCGCCGGTGAGAAGCCTCATGCCGGAAAACCCAGTGGTATATAGAAGGCCAAGACCATGGGGCGATGCTGTAACCGCTCCCCATGTGGAAAGCCATGGGCGGTTACAGTATGTAACCATGCATCCCTTCCCGCCATATTAGCTGGTCCAGATCCTGCCCATCAGTTCGGGGTAAGATGACATCTTGAATTACAGTGCCATCCCATCGATTCTTGATATGAGGGCCCTCAATTTCATCCATTTAAGAACGAATTCTGAACTCACATAAAATCAAATGGAGCACCATTTCCCGACTTTTCCTCATAAATGAACCCCTGGCGATTCGAATTCCAGATCTATTTTGTTTTTTTAATATATATATATATATATATATATATATATATATAATTATATATAGTAGCTTTTAATTTGCATTACATATTAAACTTCTCGTGAGGGAACCTACATGCTAAATTCACAGGTTTCCAAATCACCCTTTGCTCTAATCCATTCTCTTGTTAACACCTGTTGCCAAGCGTCTGTCCTGTAACCAAAGGCTTACCCTTGAGTGATTATTCTGCAGAGTCGTGCCAGTGTGGATGATGATCTTAGTCACTGTACACAACTTTTCTTCTAGTTTTCCACTATTGAGCTCCATTCCATGTTGAAGAGACTAACAGTCGCACATTCTGTATGCTCCAAAACAGGATTTTAGTTGACCATTTTCTGGTATACAGAGTATACAGCTATAAACCCAAATAGCTCCGAGCTAGTTTGAAGGACTCTCTCTTAAGTATATATTCTTTTGCCACAAGACCAACAATGGGGAGACGTTGCAATCGCGGCAAGAACCAGAGCATCTCAACACTCTCTAGACATGATGGACATGCATCTTATCTCGAGTTGAGAGGTCTCAAACATCCAAAGATATGGCGGTTTCTTTTGCTTATAAAAGAAACTGTAATCTGTATAATGCCGTTTCAGTTTGTGATTAGTATAATCGGAACAACTTGATGAGAAAAGAAATCGCTCGGATTTCCACAGTAATGTGTCGAGAATAAACAAATGCCTAGAAGGTAGTGGAGCTAACGTTTGATTTCCTTTAATCATGGACATAAATTAGCAATCAGATTCCTGTGTCTATTATTAGTGGCGGTTGCCTTTGCGGCGAAACTCGACAGAGCATGGAATTTCTGTTTATGTTTGTTGACTGTGTTTGCAACTTCTTGTGCCTCTCCGATTCGTTGCTGCATCAGTTATATATGTTCCAAATATCATTATCATCTTCCAGTTTTTTCAGATGTTAATCGTAATATCATTGTGCCTAGGAAAATTTTGAGCATTTGGAAAATTTTAAAAATGTGAATAGTGACAGAAAAATGAAATTTGAATATTCTGTTAATTTTCTCGTAAAAAAATTGATCAGATTCAAAATATTTGATAATATGTTAAATGAGACTTCAAAAAATTAACATTTACTATTTTTCATTTTTTTGAAAAGGAGAAAGGACATTACAAAAGTGCGTTACATCTCATTTTGGCATTTTACTTAGATATTCATATTATTATTGTTTTCCTTTTTTTTCAACCCACCTCCCTTTTTAGCATCTTCGAGAAAACTTCCAGGATTTGTGACAGTGGATATGGCATGTCATACTTTACTCATAGTATTAACTTTAATTTACTTAGTTTTGATCAATTTCTGCATATAAAAATAATTTTTTTTTACCAGTTCATCTGCAACCACTAAATAGACAGCTAGCCTAGCTCATTTGATTTAATTTTAAGTTGAAATATATAATACTGCCCCCTGCACAGACATTACCGACGTGAAAATCACAGAATTTCCAATTTAGCTTGTCAAAATTGAGATTATTCATCACATAATGGCTTAACTTAACTAGATTTCATTGGAGAAAAAAATTGAATAAAAAGAGAATTTTGAAAATGCAAGAGAAGTCATGAAATGGATTTTTTATGGAATAAATAGCTTATAAGTGATCTTACCATGATCATGGCGTCCAAATTCAAGCAGTCAACTTTTGATAAACTCAGTGTACTGTACATGATCAAGATTGGTTATTCATGAACCAAGTTTCTTTTGTGAAGCTCACATGATGAGTAATATCATCCACATGATAATTTATGCTCGCAAGGTGATGAGCATAAACATACGCGACCTCATTCATGAAGAAAATTATCATGAGCTCATTCATGCTTAGCTCATTCTATAAAAGGGCAACAATTTTTCCCTTCCCTACGGCCATCATAATGACCAAATGTTCTACCTACTAAGCTTCATATATAACTGCCGGTTCCATGGCCATGCTTTCAGATTTGAACAATGCGAAGCAAATACGTGCAGACATATATGATTCTATTGTCAAGATATTAAATAAGTCAGATGCAACTACGCTAATTATGAATTCTGATTTACTTTATCTATATTGATGAAATAGCGTACACGAGTATAATGATTAATTCCACTGATTATCAGCCGCTAAATCAACTTGACTAATAGTTTACAAAAAACATCACATGCAAAGTTAGTTGCTAATGTTAAAATACGATTAAACCAGTTACTTTAAAAAAAAACTTTGTAAATAGAGTCTTATAAATCATTAAACAAGTTGATCTGATGGTTGAATTACAATCAATTCATTTAAAACTGATGATCATCGGTCTATTTAACTTGATTAATAAAATGTATCATTCACCAATCAAATTGATCATATATGTGATTATAATCAGTTCACACAATATATATATATATATATATATATATATATATATATATATATATATATATATATATATATATATATATATATATGCAATTGCAAGCAACGTTCTTTTATATCATGCATGGTGCATCTCTCCAAGAGGGAAATCATTTGGGCGAGTGATGAGGATTAAAACCTACAAAAAGAATCATTGAAAAGCTCCAGAGAGCACCATCGACCAATATTCATTGGATCAACCTCTTGCCGATATAGTGCAAGGAAAATACAACATGCTTATCTTCTTTGTAGCTTTTTGTTTTCCAATTAATTATATTAAAATTATTTTTAAATTAAAAAACAAAAAGAATGTGTATGATACGTGACACGTATCAACGGCATTGCTTTTCGGATTCATCTTTTGCCACTCGGAATGAGGTATCACTATCAGAACTCAGCAAAATCATAGGATCTCAATACTAATTAATTGACGATAGAAACGGTAACCGTTTAGAGCCTGAGTCGAAATATTTTGGCACATTATCGATTGACAAAATGTGGTTGACCTGCCAAACGGTCTGGTTTGATTTCCTTAGCCTAATTCCTTCGGGTCATAAATTGAATTAGCTTGTAGAAATGTTAACGACTGTTTGATTACCTTGCACTTTTCTTTTGAGAGTCTGATTCAACATAGAGCCCAGCTAATTATAAATTTGAGGTTTCTATTATCCTTTAAATTATGAATCTCGAGTTAGAGATGGGAAAAGACTGATTTGAGGGTTATAAATTCATGATATTGTTCTTGCATCTTTCAAACAACAAAAGTTTGATTAAGATCTAACATAGTAACATGCATTCATCTGGGCCTCACAAGAATTTCGAATCCGACCCGTTTTACTTGCAGGCGGAGGCCGCCCACGAAGAAGAGCCCAGCGAGTGGTGGCAGCAGCAGTAGCCCGATCACGATGGCCTTACTTCCGAAGCCCACGCCCGGCGCGACGTTCCTGCGGGCGACCCTCCTCCTCTCGCCGACTACCCAGCGCCTCCCTTCCCGCCTCTCCTTCTTCTCCTCCTCCCGCCGGCGTTCCGACGACTCCACCTCCACCGCTCGGTACGGCCACGGGCCGCATCAATGGTCGGGTCTTGATAATTGGAGGGAAGCGCCCATCAACGGCCTCAGAGTGTGGGGGGCCAAGGGTCCCGAACCCTCCCTGCCTTCTTCATCCTCCTCGTCCTTCTCTCTTCCTCCGCACCGCCAAACTCTCGAATCCCAGCCATTATCTTCTCTGGCAGAATGGGGACGCCTGATCCTCTCCACCAGCGATCCCGCGGCCAAAGCGGCGTATACCCACTTCGCCTACACAAAGTGGGTCCGCAGCGAGCTTTCTCTTGGCGCTGCCGAGCCGCCGGATTGTCCCGCTCGTCCTGAAAAACCTCTGTTGGTTGGCTTTCTTCTTTTATGTTCTCATTTCGTTTCATTTCGTTTCGCGTGTTCTATCTTTCTTTTGCTTTAGTATCCTATAGTCATAACACACGAACTGCTTCCGACCTGCTCCTAGATTTATTCCACTTGCCGAGTTGCCGTCTGTTTGAAGATAGAGAGTGGTAGTGCATTGACGTCCTTTAGATTATGGAATGCTATTTATTTGGAATGCCCTCTGTGTGGTAATCTTTTCATGCGTCTCATTTAAGAAAGTGGATGGTTGCCGCTGAGAATCTGCGGCTTCATGTGTGTGTGCTAGTGAATTGGTAATTTAATAAGAAAATATAATATGATCATCTTCTGCTTTCTGGGGAGGATCTCATTCTTTAAAAAATTAACAATTCATGGTTCGCTTTCTGGTTTGTGATGCAGTCTTTGTGGTGGGTAGTGCTATGGGTGGTGTAAGTAATGCGGGTTGGTTTAATGGATTTCAGGCTTTCAGCTCCTTATTCACACTGTTCTTCATGGCCACATTTTCGTCCGTCTCTACCAGTGTCAAAGTTGTGACCTTGTCATCTATGTTTTCTCACATTTTCTTGTCCTATATGACTGAAACTTACCTTTGGATTCTTGCCATTCATACTTATGGTGATTGTTATGCAAAATTGTCCAATGGTGCAAAAATGTGAATGGCAGACTCAGAAGCGCTTCATGGATCTGTTTATTCTGGTGTTAGTAATCATTGTGCGTGAACAAAAAGTCATGAGCCATAGTTATATTATGTGTTGAAAATTGTTTTATTAAACCGAGGGCAAACTCATCAATCTCATTTACAATCGTATCGTGAAGTTCCAAGTTAGCACCTGTGGCTGCTCATAGATATTCTCTTCTTGTTCACCGTTATTGTTGCTTAAGTTTCGATTTGGATTCTTCTATTTCCAAGTTAAGTCCTTTTTGTTTACATTGCATGCTCAAGCCAATTTGGACATTTCTAATTTTTTTTATGTGCAATTGTTAAATCTTTGTGTTTGTCATTTGGGTCCAGAACTTGGGCTTTGCATCAGCTTTGTCACTTCGCTAGATGTCTCGAGGAAATTTCCAACAGCTTGGAAATCTTTCTCCAGTGAAAGATCTTGCACAAAAGGAGATTTTGGAAGATGGTGCATGTTTAAGTCCTGTTATGTTGTTATGAAGTATGTTAACCACTTTGTCTGATAGCATTATTGTAGACTTAGCGTACTTGTCTCTTGGTTGCCTTAATTCCTGTGGGACTTTTTAACCTCCTAAATTCTAATATCCGTTTCTACATGGATCAGTGGGGATATTACAAAGGACAAGAATTGTGCTAACCTTTGCATGTTATTCTTCTATTTATGTACATTATTTTTGTTAGCTGATGCCTCTTCTTAAACCATTTGTACAATGACATGTGCATAAACAACCTTATTTTCTAAACTTCCTGTCTGCAATTTCGAAAAGTTGATCAGCCTCAATATGAATGCGAATGATTTCTAACCTCTGAGGCTTCAATTCTGGTGTAAATAACTGCGTATCCTGCTACTAATTGGAATCCATTTTCTATAGCCATACTATTGTGTATTTATTGTAAATGTGCATGTTTCAGGTCTCACACAGGGAAATACCTTCTCCCAAAGAATCTGGCTTGCCACTTAATGCATATATGCTGCATAATCTTGCGCACGTAGAGCTGAATGCAATAGATCTGGCATGGGATACCGTAGTCAGGTTCTCTTCAATGTTTGATGTACTTGGTCCTCAATTTTTCTCAGATTTTGCCCATGTTGCTGATGATGAGAGTCGTCACTTTTCTTGGTGCTCTCAAAGGCTCGAAGAGCTTGGCTTTAGGTAAGATTTAACCCTCAGCTAGAGCAATTTGCAGTTCTATGTTTCTACTGTTGCTTTCGAATGAAAGTTTTAAACTAGAGTTCAAAACCACTTGACCAGAAGCCAAATGATGGAAAGTGGATGTACAAAAGGAAAGAAAACATCAATCTCTTTTCTAATGGAACTTTTGTGCTTTCTTTAAATTGTAGCTATGGGGATATGTTTGCTCATAACCTGCTTTGGAGGGAGTGTGCTAGAACATCTGGGAATGTTGCAGCACGTTTGGCAGTTATTCCACTAGTTCAGGTAGACACGTCTGCTGGAATGGTATACCTGACTCCAAGAGAACCAGAATGTGTTTCTCCCATTGGGTTTAAGATACCTTCTGCAATTTTGTAACCAACTTATATATGGAACTAAACAGATAGTTTCGTTGGGCTTAAATATTGTATTTAGTGTTTACACTTTACATCATTGAGGTCATATTTCTTCAGCTCAGATGCCAGATACCATTCTTAAATGCCTGACTATTGTCTGTTACCTTCATAGCCCATCAACTATTCGCTAAATGTTGTGGACCTTTTGGTTAGACTTACATGTGTTTGTTTCCTTGTTATGAACAGGAGGCCAGGGGGCTTGATGCTGGGCCTAGACTTGTCAAAAGATTGGTAGGATTTGGAGATAACAGGACATCAAGCATTGTAGCGAAGATCTCTGAGGAGGAAGTTGCACATGTTGCAGTTGGGATGTTTTGGTTCCTGAGAGTGTGTGAGAAATTGGGCCGTATGCCTGACATTAGTTTCAAGGGTACATATTAAAAATTCAGTAAATTTCTGCTAACATAATTCAGATTTCCTGACTTGACATTGAACTTCAATTTCTTTTAGACATATTAAAGGAGTTCAATGTAGAACTGAAAGGCCCATTCAATCATGTGGCACGTCAAGAAGCTGGTATTCCTCGTGACTGGTAGGCTGTTCTTCTACGGTTTTACTGTATCGGTACATATCTGTGCTTCAAGGGGCCAAAACACTACTGAATATCTATTATCATGAAATATTATATGTATGTCAAATATTTCTCCATGTTCAGATGCATATTTTTTTAAGAGCTTCTCTTATATTTGATGGACATTCTAGGTACGAGGAGGCATCATTTGCAAGTGAAAAAAACAAAAGCGGCCTTGCTGAGGTATGTCTAGGACCTCAAAAAATGGGCATTGTTGATTGAGTTGTGGACCCACTAGGCGAGTCTGATTATTTCCTTTTCTCTTTTGTCAGGTCTACGACAGATTGGAATGCATCATTTCCATGGAGAAAGATAATTCTGTTCTCAGTGATTCTTCTAATGAAAGATGACCATCAGTGGTTGATTTGCATCTTTGAATAAGATCAACAAAAGTGCCGAGCTTCATGTATCGTATCCATGCTGAATGCCACGTCATTGGTTGCCAAAGTAGTCAGCGCCTCTCTTCTTTTGTACAGAAAACAGCTGCTTCTATTGTATATTATTCTTCGTTTCCTTGAGGTATTTCACAGAAGTTTGTCATAATGCTAGAATTTGTTATGTTGAAGTACGTGTAATCTGGAAGAGCTAAGGATGGCGCTCAGAGCTACAAGGCCAGCCACACATTTAATGTTACTTAAGACCTACCTTTCAAACCTGAATCAGGACAGAAATTGCTCGGATGTCCAAATAGATTAAGGAGGTTGTTAAACACCCACCTTGGAAACAAGTTGTTGAAGGAATGCAAGAAAAGAAGCGATTAACATCAGTAGATTCCACAAACAGACTAGAATTCGCATCAATATGTTCCCATTAATCATTTGCCTTCAAAAATTTCCAAGACAAAATTGGTAATCAGGACTTGTACCATGCACTTGGTGTTTTTATCTTGTGCATCATTTTTACGATACATGGCTGATGCATTTAGTTGGATTTGCGGAACTGTAACTGCCGCTTTATTCTGACATCTTAACAGGTTTTGGATAATCTTGAATTAACCCATGTGGCCGTTTCTTGTTATTCAATTTTTACCATCTCTTACACAAGCCGTTTTATTGGTGACCTGACGACCCTTTTTTCTTTTTTGGCAAGACATTGCGTAAACCCAATCCTTGAGAAAAAATCTACAACTTCTGCAAGAGACGGTGCCCATGAGAACTGAACCCTCACTGTCCATATAACAGCCAACGCCTGTCTTATTAGACCAACCCGTTTGGGTTTAATGATCTGGTAAACTGGTGCTTCATTTTGCATGGAAATTCTTTTATTTTTGAAATGTTTCATTGCTTCCAAAGGGAAACACTTTTTTTTAAAGATTTTCTGTCAATCTGCTTTTGCCACAGCCAGTTCAACCCTCTTTCAATCAGGATGAATCCTGTAGGTCCTGAACTTGTGATGTTCTGTCAACTATTTTGGAGCAAGCTCAAATGAAACCCAGACAACTTTGTTTTAGCCAAAGGGAAACCAAACCGGAAGCGCCTTTGGATCTGCCGTACACCTATAGCTTCAGATTGTCTAGCCCATTCTCCTACCATGTTCGTATTTTCTTTTGGTTCCCCCTTGCCCCTGCTTCTCATTTTCAATCCGTGCTGGGTTCCGTTTGAACAAAATTTTGAAACTACCAGCTTCTCAGCCTCCAGTTGACTTTCTTTTACTGATGCCAAACAACCAAAAGCCGCTGGTACGTGATGACTCTTTGACAATAGTAACACCAGTATTACTATCCTATAAGTTTGTCTCAAACACACTGTTTCATGAATCAACTCCAAGTTTGTAGGCAAATTCATAAGTCAGTTACAATGTGTTATCCTGAACGACCTCAAAGGAGTCTTTTGGCAGCAAAAACACATTGTAAGTGTCCCATGAATCTGTTCCAAAGATTAAGGTATGTTCATCAACTACTATAATAACTATTTTTCTATGAACTTCTCCAATCTTTGGGACACTCACAAAGTGTCTCTCCTGCCAAACTACCCAAAACAAAATTGGTAAACGAGTAATAGGGTTGGTAAACAAGTAGAGTAGGCAGTGCTTGGTTTTCGCAAAGACAACTTCTTCATAAGTGCTAAACGAGACGTGTTCGTGATATGTTCTCCAAGACTTGGCTCGAGACATGTTCTTTATTGGCCTTCACATACAACGGGCAATGCCATGAAGGCGTGCTTAGATCTCAAGGATGGCTTACAGTCTTCATAACCAAGGCAAAAATGGCGCCGCACGATCATCGGGGGAAGATTGGAACTCAAGGGCCCAGGCCCTCCCCCACCATGAAGAGGCCATCAGGAACATGCCGTGCTCAATAAAATGTCCAAATAGAAAGATGTGAACATGAACGACTAGATTCTGATCAAATCCAAGCGCCTACCTATGGGCTACGAGTCCGCCGGATCTACGTTTTTGCTTGGAGCGAAAGATGACTGCTTTTGGCTGCCAAAGAAACTTGCAGAAGATGGAATTACTCACACTTATGGACTAACCAGTCATAACATCGACAGTGCTTTTCAAGAACGTGGTTTTCTCTTTCCCTGAATTTTTAGTCTTATTGGCTTGTATCCTCTGGCTTTCACCTATAAGAAATAAGATAGAGTGGAAGAAATTGAGGCTATGATGAAGGGGAGGGCTTTCTCCACCTAACGCAAGTGGGTCTGCCCTCAGGCTTAAATGCTCCCACTTAGCAGCCATTACTTTGGGCTCTACCCAAACCCTTGAAAGCAAGGGCGGAGCCAAAGGGGGCCCCTTCAATTTTTTTTTTTTTAAATTTACATGTAAATTGAAAAATTCATTTATTTTATATAGAAATTTTGAAAAATTATGTTTTGACCCTTGTCAAAATTTTGAAAATATAATTTGGCCCCTTCGTGAAAAATTCCTGGCTTTGCCCTTGCTTCAAAGATGCTCCTATAGAATGCGACACCACGGACAAGATGATGGTGCCAATGCATGAGCCTGGCCCATTCAGCTTACAATTAGTCTGCCTTGTTGCTTTATTAATATCGGATTATCTTATAACAGCTTTCCTTTGTTTTCTCTCTTCTCCAATCCTATTATTGTATTTCAGGCAGAAATTGTCATTCAGGAACCCGTTCTTTAACATTTTCTCAGAAATAGGCTGGAGATTGAGTGTGATCACTTTGGTGGTATACTATAAGTGAAGTCATCCTCCCTCTTTTCTGCACTCAAGGACTTGAGTGGTTTATGATACGCCTTTCAACTCGAGTGCCATGTATGCTACTATTTGCAGTCCATAAAATTAGCGCATCATCATCTGTGTGCCACTCGAGCTGACCAGCTGCGCCCCTTGAGGCGAGCATGATCACTTTGAAAATGTAAATTTGTGTGATAGAGATATTGCATACAATGTGACGCCAGATTGAGCATGAGATTCTTCAAAACATTCTGTGGACTGGAGTTCTGTTTCACTTGGGAGAGGTTGAATCAAATAATCAACGATTTTGGGGCCCCTAAAAAAAAGAGAAAGAAAAAACCAAAAAGCACCTAACCTTTTCCACTTGAGGTTTTTATAAAAGGGTTGGTTGATCCATCACTAGCGCCTGCCCGAACAAATTAATTGTGTTCGAAAGCTGCCAATCATTTGAATAGTGAATAGTTTTTTTATAAAGCATGTTCATGTGAAAAGGATGACTCACGAATGTTAGCAAGCTCAAGATAACATGAATCGACTGGAAGTCTAAACCTGGCCTTCTCGGTTGCGTATTCAAAGTTGGCGTGCTTCTAAATTCATAGAAGCGATCTCAAGAGTCTTACCAAACTCAAATTCTGCCGAGTGATTGCCAATACCAAGTAGGATTTCTCAGATCCAAATAATTTAGTAGATATTCAAATTAAATCCATATTAGATTAGTCCGATTCGATAAGCAAGCTCAAGAGGCCGAAGCCTCTTCATTTTCCCTTTACCTCTAGGTTCAAAAAGTGCTTTATCTCGTCCAACTAAGTGTCACACACCTACCATCTACAATTCGTCAGCAATCACGCTTGCATCCGCTTGGTACACACCTTGACACGCGTGCTACCTTCTTTCCTCAAACAATTATGAGGGAAGACCCAGGAACTAACTACTATTTTATCAATTAAAAAATTTTACCTTCACCATTTTACTTTCGTATATAGAATTGATTTATCTTTTCACTATAAGTGCTATTATATTTAACATTTGATTCTTTAAAAAATGACATATATAATTACGTTATATTTTTAATGAACACAAATATGGTGTTCTTATATCTTATGTTCTAAGAACACAGTATGATTGTGCATGTCAAACACTATTCAAACAATTTACCACTACTTGAACTGCTTCTTCGTCAACAACAACAACATCCGTCCTACTGCTGGAAGAGACGCAAGAATGCCCGTAAGAGTAAGATGCTCATACTTAACATTCTACAAGCCCGTAATGAAAATTGTATAAGCTTGAGCCAGTGCACATGCTTTCATGTAACAACTTTGAATACTACCAAAATCATTCATTTACTTGTTATTTTTTTAACATTAATTTCTAGTTCATCATGTATATAACACATGTGACCCGACTTATTCGATCTTATTTTGTTCTGAATAGTTAATGGAGAGAACACGAGCATGGTCGTAGTTGCAGTACAATTTTCGAGGAGGTTTTCATAATGAATGGAGAGTAGACTGGTTAGTTTTTGTTTTGATTTCTTGAATAGTCAATATTTCATGTTGAAGAAATATATATATATATATATATATATATATATATATATATATATATATATATATATATATATATATATATATATATATATATATATATATATAT
>JAANDH010000159.1:19717-53718 GCA_011799765.1 Nymphaea thermarum | reverse complement strand
TTCTTAATTATTTTTTTTTAAGGAGGATTTAAAACAAAAATTTAATATTGTTGGATAAAGATGTAAGACTGTATAAGTGTAAGTCCAGGATTGACAGCTCGAGAATTATTTTCGTACACGACAAGCAAAATCTAACACACCGTGAGGACTGAAGACGGGTATTTTGGTCATTTGGCGAATGCCAAGGGCTGCTACTGGGATAATTGGGATAAAGGACAATGTGCGCGTAGAATCTTTAGGAAACCGACGACAGCAAGGGAAGGGGGAAGTTTTCTGAGGCCGAGAGGGGAGAGATCAGGACACCATTGCTAAGGAACTAAGGAAGAAGAGAAGATGTGTTGCGAGTGCGAGTGTGAGTGCCGGCCTCTGGGATTCCTCCTGGGCCTCCCCTTCGCCTTACTCTGCCTCCTCATCTCCATCGTCGGCGTCGCCGTTTGGATCGTCGGGTACTGCCCATCTCTGTCCCTCCCTTGGGTTCTGTTTCGTTTCTCTTTCTTCTTCTCTTAAAAGGGTGGTTTCTTTGCCTATCTGGTTTTATTTCGTTTTCACTTTCGCCTTCTCTTAAAAGCGTAAGGGTGTTGGCAATTGGTGCAGGTTGTTGTTATCGTGCATATGCCCCTGCTGTCTCTGCGTGACCGTGCTTGTGGAAGTGGCGCTGGAGCTGATCAAGGCGCCCATCCACGTCATGGAATGGTTCACTTCCAAAATCCCCTGTTGAGACTCGCGAGATTGTGGGCGCATCGCCGTCGCCGATTCCCCTTCCCACTTTGATCCGTTTCCCATTTGCTTTGATGCAAGTGTGGGTTAATAAGGGTGGTGGTCGTGATCTCTTGATTCTTGTCATTATTATTGGTGGTGGTGATGTTGGTAGGCTTCGTTTGTGTATTATCAGATAGTGAAAGCATATTTTGTTTCTAGTTTTTCCTCCCCCGACATTTCCCTTTCCATCTCCTTTGCTTGTTTTCTCTCTCCTGTTTGAAGTTTGAACCCCTTCTTTTCCCTTCTCCTTTCTGCGTAATCCGGATGTGGTTGCTGCGGATGAGTAAGCGATCTAAGAGTAATACGGCGAATCCGGCATGGGTCGTGAAGGCGGACAAATTCGTGGCATCTGTTGCTTTGATGGTGTACCAAAATTCATCAATTATTGTCTGTGAACAACTGCGTACGTTTCTCTTCCGCTCAGACCCGAGTTGGCGGTTTATCTTCAGTGCCATTTGACCCCGTCTCCCGGCGGCTAAGGCGGCGAAGGTGGGACGATTCGAAGGAGTCAGGGCTTAAGGAGAATGGTGTTGCCTCGCGAGGAGCGAGGCCATATCTAAATGCCTTCTGTCTGAAGAGGAAGCAACAGGGACTCGTGCTCGGCCGAAAGCCGCTCCAACCGTCGGTTCACGTTCAGGCCGCTGCACGCTTTCCTGAGTTTCCTCCAATTCCCGAGAAAAAGAAAGAGACTTTGACTTGTCGTCCACCACTGGCTGGGGAAGGGCCTCGTGGCTAGTAGATTTTTTTTTCTTTTTTTTGGTAAACTGCAGTTCCGGAGTCTTTTCTCCCTCTCATTTATGAGTCGTGCCAGAGAGTGGGATCATCCTTCTCTTCACTTCTTCTATAGTGGCAGGAGAGCGGATGAAGGTTGTCGAAACGCACTAAATGTGTAACCTGTCCAAGAGAAGAAGAATCTAAGAATGGTATTGTTTGTGGTGCCGTCCCATGACTTGGATGAACGGGGACCGCCGACGGCTAGCGGTGTACCATTACCTTTATACAGCCATCATGTTGGGGACATGTCAGTTTGAGCCTCGACATTTAAGTCCTACCAAACTGATTAGTTAAGCATCCAGATGGGCGGGATCCACTACGACAGTTCTATTATTTTACGACCATCCGTTATTTATGTGTTTCCGATGATGATGGGGCCATCGGTATCAAACATGGCTTTTCATTGACGGCTTGAGAGGCATGACTGTGCCCAAACGAGTCTCTTGGCAACGTAAGATGAACTTCAATAGAGTTTTTAGTGGAAAATTTTCCCAGGCATAAGTTAGTGATCCGAGATGTTATCGGTTCGACCAATTTTCCAATCCTGAAGTAGAACATTTACCACGCTTGTTCTACATGTTCCTATGCTATAATCGTAGATTGCAAACTGAAAACTCTCCTCTCCCAGTTGGACATACACAGCTGCTTTGCTCTGCACATATTGTCATCCCAACCAACTGAAAGCCCGTAAAGAGGGTTACCAGTAATCACAGGGAGAGAGAGAGAAGCTAATTAATCAAAGAGAAACAAATGATGTCACAAAGACGGGGCACTTGAGCCCCAAGAATGAAAAATTATTGGCACTTCCTACATCAGGCTGCCGCCACTGTTCCGCTTATTAGGGTTCTCTAGTACAAGCCTCGAGTTATCCATATCTGGAAAACAATTGCAGTCCCGCAATCCAAAAGGTAGTACAACGATGAGAAGAAAAAAAGGAAAAAAGGGAAATGAAAGAGGCCAACATCTGATCAAGATGCAAAACTGGACTCTATTCTAAAGCTGATTGAGGCTTCAGTTGTTTGCGAATTTGATCCCTTTCTCAATGGAGGATTTCAGCTCAGGCTTGAGGCTTTCAAGGCCCTCTTTCTCGTAATCAGACAATGATCCCAACCCAAGTACTTCCTCCACGCCATTCTTTCCGAGCCGTACCTGCGCCAGTCAACATGACGTCAGAGGTCAACATACACTCCTCACATTCCGTGACAGGTTCATCAAAACCCAAGTTCAAATAGTCTTCAACAAAGAACCTTAAGTGAGATTAAGAAACGAAATACAATCGGTCCCAATTGATCCTACATGCAGTAGAAATACTTAAAAAGAGTGATGTATATAAGCGATAAACGTTTTGGCTCGACCTATATCAACCCTAATTTAAACAATTTCTTATTAATTTATCGGTCTGTATCGGCCACTGGGCTTGGGGATCAGGCCGATTCTTGAGGAGGACTAAACATACAATAGGCACCGATATTTACCACAGAGCCTCAAAGTTAGGAAGAGAAATCCCCTCCATATATCTAAAAGGAAAACCTAGCTAAGAAACAAACAAGTTATACCAGATTGGACCAACCAGGTCAGACAGGTTATGAACAGACATTGGCCAAAATAGACAATATATACACCCAGAGCGAGAAGTGAAATAATAGTCATATGTAGAGACCCAATAATATGCATGTAGAGGTTTTTCAAGGCATCTTTATGGGTATCATGATCATCCCAAATGTTTAACAAGAATTAAGACAACCGGACCAAATGGCAACTTCTAGATTACTGCAAGACCCTATCCCTGTAACAATTACCTTTGAGGCAAAGAACGGAAGCTCAGTGATGCTTGACTGCACAAAAGAGCACTCTACAACATCCGGGACTCCGTTAAGACCTTTCAAGCATGCATTAGCAAAAACGGCGCCAGCATAACTGCATAAGAGGCACATCGATCAGAACAATAAGCAGCAAAATTCAAAATGAACCAATTGAAGAAACTGTATTGAAAAATATTAAGCAAAACATTTGCAGGAGATACAGATCTTTAGACTATCACACATGCAAACAATAATGGAAAGGTAAACAGATAGTAGATTGAAGATAAGGCAGGACAAAGATGAAGATGCAAGCCAATGCCATAGATACAAGATGTCTACTCAAGCAATTACAGCATATAAAGGTATAGGGTCAGTATTAAACAATCATACACAGGCAAACATCTGATTTAAACTATAATAGCTTCCAGTCAGTGCATCTTGAATCACAATATCGCACACAAGCCCAAGGACCTACAAGATCAAAGAAAGGTTCACATAAGAAAAAGTTCATTTATAATATGAACGGTTATAATTGGTGGAATCTTGAACACCATTTCTCCGTATTGTTTGGAAACTGAGACCATATTATTTCTTTATTTCTTGAGAACGATTTCAATTTTTATATGCTTTGCTAAAGTAAAGCAAAATGACTTTTGACAAAGGCCTGCCTGCTCAATTGTTGCTCGAGATGATTGAGGATCATCTTGACACCCAATTTGTGCAACCCAAACGTGCTACTTAATGACATTCTTCCCTTTAAGAATGTCAAGTAGAACATGCTTTGCTGATGGCTTCAGTTTTTCCTTGTCTTTGAAGGTCAGAACTCAGAAGGGGGCATGGACATCTTAAGAATTTGAGCAGATCAAAGGATGAAAAAACAAAAACAAAAATAACAATAAAATTTTACATCTTGATGAAGAATATACGAATCAGATGGCAAATGAACTGGATTTCTGCTAGCATGCATGTCAGTATTACAATCACAATAGGCAGGCATAAAAATGCTTAGCTACAAATCACTGCAAATCCATTCTCAGGACGGCAAAGAAAGGGATTTTGGCAACCATAGTAAAGAAAATGAGGCAAGTTAAAGCTGATAAATGGTACTCGCTATCTTATAGAAGCACGATTTAGAATAGAGATTTAGGCTCCTATCATTTTCTCTGGAATCAACAACACCTATTTGGCCATGTCACCAGCAGATTTCCATCTGGCTGGGAACATCAACTACCATCATTCCAACTGGGAAGCAGAAATAGCAACAAATCACGAGATCGTAAGTTTACTTTTTCCTTACAGCAACCACAAAAGGACATGACCACGGAATAACTTTAGCACATGTAAACCGTAACCTAATAAATATGCAAGGAAAGGTATGCCGTAAACAATATAATATAATCACTACACATGTCCCCGACCAAACAGAACCACCAAAATCAGAAAAGTAATATGTAAACTCACGCCATAGACAATGTCGCAGATCCTTTTCCTGCCTTTGCTTCGACAACTTCGGTTCCTCCGTCCTGTGTTCGTTTCGTAAGAGCCTTGATTTCCTCATCTGACAAAGCATTTGACTTGGGTGTCGCCTGGAAGCACAATATACCAAATCCTTATCATTACTGGATCGTGACATAAAACTACTAGAGCAAAGTATCTCGTAACCAAGAAAGCAGGCGTTCTCAAGTGAGATAGTGAAAAATTACCTGAGAAAAGAGAGGAAGTATGGTGATTCCAGCATGCCCACCGACTACGGGGACATCAACTTCTGCATGAACAAATCCCGAAAGAATGATGAGAATAAACCCACCGGAATCCATCTAATCGACGAAGCAAACTGAGCAAAAACCTACCCTCAACAGGGACCTTTGCTTTCCCAGCATAGAATGTCTTCGCCCTAACAACATCAAGCGTGGTCACACCGAAAAGCTTCTTCTCGTCATAAGTTCCGGCCTTCTTGAAGACCTCCGCAGCGATTGGCACAGTGGAGTTTACCGGGTTGCTTATCATATTAACGAGCGCCTGATTTTCATTTTAAAATAAGCTCAGAACAAGGCACCAAGCCCCACCAACAAGATCGAGAGAAATTTGGGGAAAAAGAAGATAGCACTATAAACCGGAAGAAACTCATCCCAACGATGAAAAAGAACCTGAAAATGCAGATGGATCTGCAAATACACAGAAGGTCGCCAAGAAACTTACGTTAGGACAGTACTTAGCGATAGCTGTGCACAAGGACTTGACGATGCCGGCGTTAATGTTGAAAAGATCGTCGCGGGTCATGCCAGGTTTGCGGGGGACACCGGCTGGGATGATGACCACATCTGAACCCTCCAAGGCTTGTCCTAGCTGATCTTCGCCCATGTACCCAGCCACCTGAAGCAGATTATTCACCCAAATAATAAGGAACCCGAGAACCCAGTTCCCCAGATCTGCAGATCCGATGAAGCAAACACGACAAGGAAGCAAAAACAAAGAAGAAGAGGCAGGGAAATGGGCGGACCTGAGCCCTGGAATTGATGTGGCTAACATCGGCGGCGACGCCAGGGGTTCCGGCGATATCGTACAGAGCGAGGCTGGAGACGAGGGGGTTAAGCTTCATCAGGAGCGCAAGGGGCTGGCCGATGCCACCTGCAGCACCTAAGACCGCCACCTTCCGATCGGGGCCGCTCGCGGAGGAGAAGCATCGACTGGCGGAGGCGGAGGAGCTCCTCCTCAGAGCGGCTCCGACTGATCTGAGCATGGCGCCCTTCATCTTTCCTCTCCCCTTTCACACTCCGAGAAACCCGGCACACTCGCACTCGGAGAGAATGGGAAGTGAGAAATGGAATCGTGGTGAGTTTATGATGTCAGAGCGAGAAAAGGCGCCCGTAAACGAGCAGCAAAAACCCCAAGAAAAAGGGGGAAAGAGTAGCGTGCCCTGTACGCCTCTTCTTTCTCTCCCCAACTGTCGTTCACAGGCAAACCCTTCTTCTTTTTCGCGTCGCATCTTCGCAACAAGCCACGACGCGAATCAGGATAAAAGTAAATGGTTTTCTCGATCAATTTCCGAATATTTTTCAAATTTTTATATGAATTTCTTGAATTCATCTAAAAATCAAACATCGTACTCTTGTGAAATACATAAAAAAAAAATAGTTGATCCTTATAATTTTTTTTAGTAAGAAGGTCACATTCATGAAGCTAGTTTGGTGGAGAAAAGCAGAAGGCTGAGATCAACTTCAGGTGCGTGCTGAAAATTAAATAATATCAGGAGAAGTGGGAAAACTTTATTCACCATACGGATTTGGCTGACGCAAAGAGTGACGTTCATGGAAAACCAAACCGTGACTTCTGATGCAATTGCTGTAGGTTCCTCTCATTATAATAATCACTTGGGTCCAAATTATTTTGGAGGACTGTTCCTTTGAAACAAACTCAGAAATTCAAGACAAGTAGGCTAATGGTCCTTAAATGGGTAATGTATACTCGATCACTGATTCGATTTTGAATTTGTTTAGTTGAATTTGGTAAAAAAAAATAGTATCCAAATCTGATTTAGTGATCGGATTCAAATTGAATATGAGACCCATATTCAACTTATATCCAATAAAGATCCGACTTAATTATGATATACATGCTAGGATATGAAGTTGGCTTTTAAAAATGGGGTCAGAATCTGAACCCGATTATTTGATTAGTTCAAACTCTGAAAAGAGGATCCAACTCGAAACCGAACCATTTACATCCCTATGCCAGAAGAAACAGAGTCAGGGTCGCTTGGGGTGCCCATCGACCCACATAATAGGCCTTTAGCAAAACCAGATGGAGACTTGATGCTGGAGATGGATCAAAATCGACCACAAGCCCTCGGAGAGCCATCCACATTTCCCATCTCAGAACGGAAGGCAGAGAATCGGCTGATCAATCTATCATCATCCATCCGCCACACCGTGCCCCTATGTCCTCAATACTGGTGAATGGCGCAAATTTGGTGGTCAAAACCTTGTCTGTGTGCGCATGTGAGATCCATAAAAGATGCTTTCTCTGTGAGGGTGAGTGTCATTGGGCCTCAAAATCAACCCCCCATGTAAGACGCTTCTGTGCCACAGTTTCTATGCTCATCCAAACATTTTGAAGACGTTTTAGAGGCAAAACAATGCTTTGTCTCCAAACCAATGCTTTGGCGTCAACCAAACACTACCATGAAATTCTTCTTCAGAGTATTCAGTCTTCATCTATCTTACTCTTTCTGAGAACCCACATAATCTGATGCCCTCCTACCTTCATCAACTGGTTCCATTTGAAGCTCATTCACAAAATCTCAAGAATAACTACCCCAACAAAGCGTGGGGGCCAAGCGTGGCAGGCAGCTGGTGGCATACCAGTGAGCGCTCATGGTTACATTGACACAAAAATGGTGCTTGGAGCAAAGATAGAGAAGTTATAAAATGTGATTAGCAAGGCACCAGAAGCTGTATGGAGTGACTGTGGAAGGTTGCGCGAAGTGAAGGACTGTACGGCAACGAGGAAGTGCAGCTGATTGAAATGATAGCAGAATGAATAAGAAAGCAATGAGACGGATAAAATAGTTATGGTACATAAACAACGGGTACTAATGTGAACAAAAATAGCAGTAAGCAAGAGAATGCAGAAAATGGGGGATGGACCAGAGGGCGAAAGGGAACAGATTACAGAAGCAGTTGAGAGCATGTCTATCACTAAATTAAAGGACAATCAGCACCGACGAGATGTGTACTTTGCAGTTTCCCTTCTCTTGGACGAGTGCTGTTGCGTCACATTTTAGATGCAACCTTTTACACCGAGGTAAACCATGTTTTCATCCTAATTTCCAATCAGTTGTTCAACCCAAAGCATCTATCTGAATAAACAAGAAAAAGCGCCTTAACGGCATTAGACCAAGTAAAAAAGAAAATTTACAACCAATAGTTAAGGTCTCAATGGGAGTCCTAATCAATGTATACTCAGCCAAAGTTGCATTTTCATGCATCACTATAACATTAAAATAAATTGAAAAAATATCATTGGACTTCGGTATTAGGGGTTTTGATGGAAATCCTTCCCCATAAATAACCGCTAGAGTCTCTGAGTCCTCAGTATCCAATCCATAATACCAGAACAATCATCACGCCTGCTGAAATACCTACATGTCATAATCTCTATGCAATTAGTCAAACAAAGAGAGAGAGAGAGAGAGAGAGAGAGAGAGAGAGAGAGAGAGAGAGAGAGGTTGTCCATACCTTCTTGTTGTCTGATAGGACTTCAGTTTGTAAGCTTCCCTGGGACTACAGATATCTTTGTGCATTTTTAGTTGCTCTGGGACTACTCGTTCATTTTTATCAAAGTAGGCATCAACAATGAAGTCAAGCACTCTTTCCTGCAAAGGCGTGCCAAATTGATCGAAACTAGAATATGCTGGAAACCCTATGTCACCAGAGTGCGGGGTGCGGGTGCCGGCGCAACACATCTCAAAAATTATTGGTGCGGCGGTGCGGGAAGACTATTTTTTATTATTATTATTAATTTATAATATATATAACAAAATTATCTCTAAACCACAACATTATTAAATATCAAAATCAAAATTGTAATTTTCCCCATTCCTTTCTTTCTTAATAAGAAGGTTAGGTTTGGGGTCGGAGGAACGGGGCGAAGCACTCCGTTGTTCAGTAATGAGGGTTATTCCTATAACAATTTTGGTTTTGGGTAAGTCGAATTGGATCAAGATCCAAATCCAGACCCAAACTCTATCACTCGCCTGACCATTTCATAACATCTTCAAAATTTTGACTCAAAAACTTCAAAATTTTGACATTTGAGTGAGAGGAGCTCGGTTTTTAGTCTTCTATCGATAAAATCTTAAACAAGAAAGAAACATATAATAATGTTTCCGCTCCCCATTTATGTAAATCGACGGTGGCAGACCTCGACGGGTGAGAAGAGCTCAACTTTTGAGCCATTTTTCCAGATGAACTTGGTTTGGATCTGGTTTCGACCCGGAACCAAATCCAAACGTACCACGTACACGCCTCATCAGGTGCGGTTTGGGTGCGAATCTAGGTCGCACCCGAATCCGCACCCGCATCGCATCGATGCGGGTGCAGGTCCAATTCTGCCGCACCCTGGTGACCTTGTGGAAACCATGTAATGAACCATGACATAGACATGAATAGTTTACAACTAGATAAGAACAGAGTAGAAGATAAGTAATTGAAATGCCAATTCTCTGTATACAACCTAAAATATTGCTGCAATCTTCATCCATCCAAAACAACAAAAAAAAAATGTAATTTAAGAGGAAAAGTATCATACCAATGGTTGAGAAGCGTCCAGCCATTGATATATGTGTTCATTACGGAACCACGTCATTTGCCTTTTAGCAAAGTTCCTGCATATAAGATTTTGAGGGTTTAGTCGTTTAGATACAATTCAAAGGGTCTCTGAGTAACAACAATATCCTATGAAAGTGCAATAGAAATGACACATAGAAAGAATAAAAGGCAAACAGTAGTTATACTATACCCAAGGCTCCAATTTAGTGGCCATACTGGATATCGGATATCGACGTTGCACTACAGTAAGTTACAGTCATACATGCACATCCATGCATACACACACGCGTGTGCGCGCGCACACACACACAGAGTGTATGCGCATATGCTTGAATCCATTATAGTAACCAATTCTACTTTCAGTGCAAAATGGAAATGGTTGCTCTGGGTTTTACCGTGCTTATTCCTTTCTTGCCTACCGTATCTGCTAGTTTGTCAACATCTTCAAGCTTTTCTATCTCTCTCTCCACATGCATGTGTTTTCCTTTGGCTTACCAAATATAGTGGAGACTTTCCCTGAAAAACCTGTTTCTGAAAATATCCGATATAATTGTGTTCCAATTTTTTTCTAAAATGAAGATTATGATGGATCACAACCATTTTGTCAAGGCATCCCCATTCAAGGGTGACGACTGTTCTACTATGCTCACAGTCAATACTTATGAGCAAAAGCTTTTTCTCCACATATAATATCTTCAAAGAAAACAAACTCAGGAAGAGATGAGGAAACACTTTGATTGTTTCCTTTTGGGTGGATTTAGAGCAAAAAGTTCTAGTTAGAAAAAACAAAAGGATAAAATTTTCCTATTTTAATATTTACAACAATAGGGCCTGTTGCTGACCTTGATGCTTTCTGAAACTCTGTTAGAAAAGCATAAAAGTCTCCAGCAGAAGTTCTCCCTCCATCTTGTCTACAACTTAGTAAATACTCCATAGCCTGTAAAAATTGATAGCCTGCATGAAAACAGAGTACGAACCACAATTCTGACAGGTTTCTTATTGTAGCTAAACACTTTCTACTTATCATGAAAAAATTAGCCTGACTGTCATGCAAACTGATCAGATAATTAGTTGCAAATAATTTTTTATCAATACCATTACTACATAATTGAGGAGGCGAGATCACAGACACGGAGATGTTTCCAAATGTTTAAACAGCATTTTTTTAATGCCACAGGTATAACAAGTTGTGCTAAATACTTCAAAAACAAGCATATAAAGATATTAAAATATCCTTACTATATTTTCCAAAACAGCATTTCTTCAAATTTCCTTTTCTTCACACTGTTCATTTTGGTAAACCGGTGAACAGTTCCACAGAAACTTGTTTTTTCCAGTTTCCTTCTAAATTGTGTAAGGAACCCTTGTTTGAAGCACCATCGGATTGTTTCTGGCAAGTTTGCTGCATGGAGTTCCTTGGGAAACTCCACGTCTCCCATTTCCCCCTTCGAATTGCCCCTTGAAAGCTAATAGCTTCTTCAATTTCAACATACTTTATGGGACTTCTAAAGTTGAATCCTGTCTAAAGTCACAAAGTGCTATATGCCTCAAACCTAGCTCACCACGTGGACCAAAAAGGATGCCTCGTAAAATAGACCAAGCTTCACCCTAAGATGGAAAAAGATACACAAATGAAAAGATTCTAGATATGACTGACAACTATAAACTTGAGCAACCAAGTAAATCAACAAATAGATTGTGTCTCTCCCCTATTACTCCCTCCAATAGATTGTGAGAAGTCAGGAAAACTTTACATAAGCTCCATCCTTTTTCGTATAAAAATGACACACACAAATAACTTAGCAATGAATCTTTAACTATAGAATAGACATGCTTATCACCAAGTTTATGAAGACAAACTTGTCGATATCCAATTGCTCGAGTAGCTGAATTTGTGTTTGGAAGAAGGCCAATATCAAGAAGCCATGAAGCTTCAGTAAGAACTCCAGGGTTTCCTGCCAGATAACGAATGCACTAAGTTCATTTGGGAAACAATCATCACACTGCTACTAGAAAGCAAACAAATAACATGTAGGCAATTCAAGATGAACCCTTTCAAGTACCTAAGAGGAAAGCAAGGGGATGTTGGCAGTTCGAAAGTTGAGCAGCTATAAAGTTTAATTTATTGCAAAGAACATGAAGGCAGTGACACTCTGACTCTTTCTTGGAGATCAGTTTCCTGGGCATCTACATACATATAAGGTTTCACAAATTTCAACCCAAATCCTTTCCATCATACAATCTTCTGTCTTAGTTCCAGCCCCAAACCCCATGTTATTACATTAAGAAAGGCAGTTTACACGGATGCAGACACATGCATGCATTCATCCTCAACCATCGGAACCATGAACCCTCTCTCTCTCTCTCTCTCTCTCTCTGTGTGTGTGTGTGTGTGTGTGTGTGTGTGGAACTTAACAGTTAAGCCTCTACTATGTGTGTATTTTTCAGCATACATTTGTACACTGTGTAATTTCATCTGGTTAAAAGCAGGAATTTGTCTAAATTCTCAAACTCTTTTGCAGCGAAAATTGACGATTGCAGATTTCTTCAGCATGGTTGCCAAAAATAGTGATCATTTCTACTATTTTTTGGCAAATTAATTAAAAAGAAACAGAGACAAGACTCAATTTTTCAAACTTCCTTTGTGGCTCCTTCTGAGGAGCTTGCAGTTCCATCAGGGTGCATGTCCTCCTACAAAGGATGTTCAGAACAAGGGTGCTCACAAGGCATTTAAGAGTTAACATGATAATTTATGGGCTTACCCACACATTCTAAGCAGCACAAAGAAGAACCAGAAAATTTCTAAACAAGTACCCTTTAGCATCTCTTCACACCGTAAATCGATCATCCTGTAAAGTTCTGTTCTTTTACTTGAAAGGAAGAAACATATGAAGTCATAGTCCAAATCTTCAGACGGTCCATTTGAAGAAGAGATACTATCAGGTGAGGAATCAGATGCTCTAGACTCCAGTTGCTCCCTAAATGAATCATATGGTATGCTAAAAGCAGATGGTGGTGACCCTGTGGACTGCACGATAAATGAGAAGTATCAACAGAAAATTCTGTCAAAGAAGCCTCAGAAGAGAAATAAAAAAGTATCCTTCACATCTAAATAGTGCAGCATACCTTTATAATTTCAAGACTACGCCTGAGTCTATACCAGTCATTTGAAGGCACAAGATGAGCTTTAGGATCACCAGCTTTCTCAAGCAATTGTACAGCTGCACACCAATGCCCTTCTCTCTGCAGAGGAAGTAGCTCGGAATCAACTTCTGCAGCAATCTTCAAAGAAGCTTTTGGAACTTCTGGCTTACCATATATGTACCTTGAAAATGAACGGAAGATGAAAAGATAAAGCTGAGTTCATAATCCATCTAAAGAATATCATACACTAAGAGAGTAGCAACATGTAAGCTGTATCTTATTGAGGGGATGCACAGATATGACATATCAGTGCAGTAAAGATAGGCCTGGAAGTATACATAAAGAAGATTAACGTGCTAGAGGTACTTAAAAGTAATAATATAACTATAAGCTTTCTCTTTTTGTCAAAGATGATTGAATCTGAAATTGGACCAAAGGTCAAGATGATGGCACACTGGCCCTGTCAGATGCTGCACATAAACCCGTGCCAGAATGGTGCTTTGGCCCTTTCAGAAGGATCCATGGGGTATACGATTCAAATGTAAAAAGACGAATATTAACATTAGATATACAATAGCAGGTAACCACCCTTTTCTTTAGAAATTCAAAATATCTGACCCTGAGAAAATTACCAACAGATGATAGATGAGCATAGAACTACTTCTGTCTAAGAGAAGTATCTATCACCCAACAAGTTCACAAATAAGAATTCAACCAGTATTTGAAACATGTGAATTTATCATGTCAATCAACCAGATAAATCTCACAGCTTGCTACATGAAGCTTCTATTCTCAGCCTACAAAATAGGAAGGCTAAGTTAAGAACTTAATATGATGGCCAGTCACATGATAGTGGGAAGATAAAATTAGTATGTGCTGTAACAATTTCCCAATGAAACAAATCCGCACATCTTAAAAAAATCTCATCCAACTGCATGACATACACCGACAATATAATGCTCACATGTTAGCATGCCTAGACATGCTTAAGCTGCTGAGTGACCAACAGTTGCTTCTTCACCCTACTAAAATTTTGATATTACTACTTTAGGCATTTTCAATTCTTCCGGTTGGTTGCTAATTTGGGCTCTTGACACCATATGGCTTCTCAGCGCACAGTTCAAAATTTCAAATAACATCCATCTGCTTTCAGTGATATGTAGAAATTGAGAAACTTTATAATAAACTGATATGCATGCATTTGCAACATATAAATTAAAAAAGAGAAGAACATTACCAATATTAATGACAGTTAAAGAGTAACAAGATACAACTTACCAACGTAAGTATAATCCTGTACCACCAACGATAATTGGCACATTCCCGCTTCTGATAATATCTTCAGTTGCTTGTCTGGCATCTTCAAAGAATTGTCCTACAGAATAGTCTAGTGCACAAACAACAAGTTGAGTCCATTAAGCACCCAATTTTCACATATTTATCCAAGTTAAGAACTAACACAAGTCGGCTGAGGGTAACTTTGTCTCGCATCTCTCTTCTAGGCTTCTACCGTTGCGCTCACCACATGGATGTGATCTAAGTAATTTGTTCAGTATAAATCACTGTTGGATTGTCCATTTACAACACATATATAGGCATTTAACAAAATCAGTATTTAACGATTATCAATATGTTTCCTCTTAAACAAATTTACATTTCCATTAAAAAGAAGAATCAAAGATTCTGTTTCTAATTTCTTACAAAAGAACCAAGATATATACATCTATATGGTCTGAATTTGTGCAACTTGCTTATGCTTTGTAAAACAAAAATGGCAAGTTCTAAAATGTGAACTCCTACATGCATACAAGCATTTGCACATTTTGAAATCGCTCTATTGCACCTTCTGCACCTACACCCAATGACATGGACTCTTGATATTTTTTTCATTAGCAAATGTCAGGCTTGAGCTTAACCAAGGCAAGTGACACTTGGTCACCCACATTTGAGCAAGGAGCTCAAGCTAATATTAGAACATGAAACAAAGATACGACCAGAAGCTCAAGCAGTCAAACTCAGGCTCTCCATTGCACATCTGCACTCCATATTATACACAATGTCACCATGTTACCAATGCCAAAGGCAGGACAAAAGTTGCCAGACTAAAGAAACCAACAGGGCTAGCTTATCAAAGAGTGAAACATTTTGGAATCCTGTTTTGGATTGACAGCTTTGGACAATTTTTGCTAGCACTGTAGCAATGATAAAGTAGTAAGAACACCATTACGATGCAACCTTTGCTATGAGTGAAGATGGCTCTTGAGAAAAGAACATCATGAAACTTCTCAAGGTAATCTGCAGCTTGTCAGTAATATCTTCCGCAACATATATACATCGGAACAAAATTGAAAATTCATTATTAAACACAATTAGACCACTGGTCTTCGAGTTATTTAACAAAATAATTTAATCTCAACAATTCCTTAATACTCAATTGTGCATTTTAGTAAGGCAAAAGTAATCATGTAGTTTAGTCATATAATTGGTTGGATGAAATATTATCAGTCTTTCTTAACAGGAAATCCATCTGTTTGACAAGTAGCATAGACATTGCATAAGACACTTTTAAGAAGAAAAAAAAGTGATAAAAACTTTCAGTTCTAGAAATGGAATGTGAAATAATCACCTTCAGATGGGTGTAAGATGTCAATTAAGTGGTGGGGCACCTCCTGCATATAACAAGAAGCACAATAAAGTAACATCGAATTCTACAAGATGCTAATTAAACATGATCATAAACATATAGAACAAAAACCTGCAAGGACACACAGAGGCATACAAGCATGGACATATTACATGTACAGATGGAGAATTAATACACTTGTACTTTTCATGTTTAAAAAGCCACTGTATTCAACAGGAAATTTTATCCTGCAGCAAAATAACAGTCATGAAGCAGCATTGTTCAACATCTGCTTGAACTGTCAGCTTGGTGTATTTAAGCATAGAATAGAACCTGTAAAATAGCCCCTTACTGAGGAAGCAGATGTTCATGAATTAGCATATAGAAGATTAAATATAGACGGTGTATGTTCATCTGGACCAGTCTCAGAAAATCGAGTTGGTCGTCGTGATTTAAACATCAGAAGTAAAATGAAGGCGATGAGAATTACTCAAAATATATCCTTAGTCTTGGCATACTCGGTTTCACCTTCTTCGATCTTGATTATATGCCGTTTGGTAAACATGGACACTGGTTCTTTGTTAATGCACTCATCACCTTTGTCAACTCCTAAGCAGAAGAAGTCAAGGATGAATTATGAATGCATTGCTGCTACTTTTAGTGTCAGAAGGAACCTATTCAAATCCTACTAAATGCCCCAGCATATTCTTTGCTAAAGACTTGCAAGATTAAACATGTTTTTGGAGTATTCCCAGAATGTTTATGTAGTAAAGTCTAAATAGCAAGAAAGGCCTATAACAGAAGAAGTATTCTCAGAATGTTGATGTAGTAAAGTCTAAATGGCAAGAAAGGCCCATAACAGAAGAAAGTCCTTGCATCCAGTGTTGCAATAAATAGTCATTTCCACAGAATGATAAATAAACAAATGAAAACACACATACAGGTTAATAAACCACAACCAACATCATCATCAAAAGCTACCACCAATAATATCTTCAAAATTGACAGTAAAATTAGATGTTCAAGGAAATCCATCATACTTTAGCTTTTAATTTGTGAAGTAACTTTTTGATGTTCGTTTGAAAAATGCTTCAAATTAAATGAAACTGAAGATGATATGTTGCTTGTGATTACTAAGCAGAGTTGACAGGCATGAAGTCCAGATTAAGATATTGTCTTAATATAATGCATTTGACTTCCTCTACACCTCTCTTTTCCTCTGCCTTCTTTTCGCTTCACCTTGCCATCTTAGCATGTGATATTAGAATGCTGTAAGAATTCATCATCAATTAGATCCAACAATGCTGTTTATGGATCACCTTTAGAAGAATAGAATGCCCTCCATCAAGCTCCATTGGTTAAAATTTGATTGCATACAATATGAGATAAATTTATCAAAAATTCCTCTGTTATGCTGCTGCATGTAAGGAAAAAATTTACAACTTAAAAGTTAAAAGAGAGCACTGATAACCAAACTATGATGTGTGGACACTCATATCATGTGGATCTGGTGTTCATATGGCATGTCAATGCCACCAATATACCATGCCACTTCATGGCCATATTCAAAATCCAAAAACATCGCATCAATTATATTTGTCTTATTCCTATTCCAGGCCTCCAGTGTTAGCTGCATTAACTGCATTGTTTTGTATCTATGAAATGTAAACATTCAAAAAGTCATTTCAGCCAATCATACAGAGTAATGTAGTTACTACAATGCCACTACGGCAAGCAGAAAAGGACACGAAGAAAACATTTCTGTAAATTTCTAAGTATCAACTTTTTCAAGGAGCAGCAAAAAATGCAACGGTGAAAACCTCTCTTTCAGAAGTTGAAGGCTTTGCAGATCCAATATCCAGCCCACGGTACACCTGGAACATATGGTGCAATCAAATAAATAAATTAGGTATAAGCATACCTGCTATGGTAATAGAAAAGCAACATTACGAAAAAAAAAAAAGTATTTTGACTTTTGAGATCTTCAACACGTGATAAAGATATCTCATAAAGAAAAGATCCTTGCACAATGACTTTGTAGAAACAAAACTACCATGTCTCAGACCTAAACCTTAATCGTTAAGTCTAATATTATACGAAACTAGCCAAAAAAAATCATAAAAGAAAATGTCCACTTGCAGAATGACCGAGGACGCACAAGCTCTGCAATTAGACGAGTGGACACTACTAAGCGACCAAACAATCAAAAACATAAGCAGCAAGAAAAAAATTCACCAAAAATAGAACTCCGGTGGCAGAAGCCACTCGTATCAACAAAATTACGACAACTCGATTCTAAAATAAAATAAGTTACACTCCAGTAAGTGTTAAAAATGCTGGGAAAAAAGAAGAAACTTGAAAACACAAATAGAAAGGCCTACTGTAGCATGATTCAAACAGCAGCTTGAACTAAAATCTGTACGGGTGAACTCCACTAACCGCAAAAATTAATGAAAACCTTGACAGTAGCAACTCATAGTGCGCAATATTTTCGCAGAGGAACTCGGAATCTAAACCTTAAAGAGTGAACTCCGTCAACGGATGAAATTAATGAAAGCAAGACACATGAATTGTCATAGACGGGGAAACCTGAACGGAGTCGGCACTAATGATCTGTCCATTGAGTCGCTTGGCGAGTTCGAGAGCAAGCCTCGACTTGCCAGCCCCGGTGGGTCCGGAGATGACCAACACCTTCTCTTTCTTCCTCCTCTGGGAGTCGCTGCCCTCTTTCTTAGCCTCCACGCTCAGAGTCGTCGTCGTTCTTCGATGGCTCCACCGGTGAACGGTTCGGAGCTGACCGGAAGTTACGGAGGGGGAGAAGGAGAGCAAGGTTTGCAGCCGAAGGCCACAACCCCGCATACTCAATCCTCTGCTCATGGCGGTCACTCCCGTCACTTCCCTGGCAGAACGAGCGATTGGGTTCGGAGGGGAACCAAAGAGCTCCGCCCAAGTTCTTTGAAACGAATTCAATTACGCTAATACCCTCGAGGTTCACTAAAATGCATATTTGCCATCCATCTCGTTCACTGAGGTGCAGCATTCTCGTGATATCATTAAATTCTTCGGGCTTTTTCGTCGACAAGGAAAACCATCGCCAGATATTTTTTTTTTCTCTTTTCCGTACGTACATAATTTACTGATTTGGGAATTAACTTATGATAATTTTATAACAAGCAACTGTATTTGTTCAAAAATCTTAAGTGGTGCGGTATTACACATAAGTCATAACCTGCTCTGCGGTATTTATGTTTTTTTTTCTTTTCAAATTAAAAATGAGCATGTAGTTTCTGAAATTGCTGCTTCTTGAGCAAAAGAATAAATAAGAACAAACCTTTTTCTCGTTTAATATGAAAAAATTGCATATGGAAGGATAGCTCTTAAGCCTCCTTAATGAAACTATAAAGTAAAAATCTCAAATTAATTGTTTGAAGGAAATTGTTAATTTAAAATCAAAATCAAACCAGCAGCTGGTCTGACCAGCTGTGTCAGACTTTTTAGAATGGCACTTGTCGAAAAGACATAAAATGTTTTTCTGAAAATAATAAACCATTACCGAGATATTACGGAAAAAAAATTGGTCCGAAAGTGAAATTTTCCCTTCAGCAAGAGAACCGTCGTTCACGTTTTCGCGCCCTCCCTCCCTCGCGGCAAATAGGCGGCTCTGGGTTCTTTTAACTGAAGAATGAGGAAAGGGGTAAAAGAGGTTTTGTGCGTTTTCATGTTGGGGATCTCTCTTCCAAGGGGTAATAGTGATCCAGAGAGGGAGCATTTCTCCTGATTCTTGTCGGATTGAAGGAGGAAGGAGGAGGAGATGAAGAAGAAATTAGGGCGATTACTGAATCATTATGACAGAATGACTGTCTCATCTTGTTCTTCTTCGTTGTCATCATTTGCTCGTCAGAGCCGGTTGCAAAGCAAGCGCCATCAGCGCTTTCAAGCGGCGATGAACGACACAGGGCGAAGGGGAGCGTCGATTGGGAGACGATGTTCGAGTAGGCGCTAAAGAAGACCGAGTAGGAGTAAGTACTGGAGTGCCGAGGAAGATGACTGAGAAAGCGTATCCGGTGCGGGTAAGAAAGGTAGGGAAAGTGGTAAGGCGACTTAGACGTCTATTCTTTTATTTTCTCTTTGTTTTCCTGTCTTGTCGTTCTTTCTTGGGTTATTATGCAAGGGAGACCTTTAGTTTTTGTCGCATTGATCTGATAAGGAAATGATTTGGTTATTGCAAGCGTAGCTGGTGAAAGGAGAGGGTGAGGCAGACAAGGAGGGTGATGTTTGAGCAGGGGGATATTTAAAAACGCATAAAAAGGTACTGCAGAAAGCTATTTAGTTCATCTTGATTCACTTTTAGTTTGTCTAGCATCTGAAGGTTTCTGTTTTAGATCTAGAACTTAACTTGAGAAATTGGTATGCCTCTTTGGAAGTTTTGAAAGATGCAGGTGGTCAACCATAAGTTTGATTGCGGTTCTGTCGATTTCTTCGCATATTCCCTCTTGGAACATATATATGTGTGCAAAAACATTTGATTCATAGAACAGAGCTTGTGAAACATTACTGGAGAAACTTAGGAAGGCTGGAGACCTAGAGAAGTTGACGTTGCTGAAGGTTTGTCAGTAAGTACCATAAGTTTCTTTCCGATGATTTTAAACAAAATAATCATTTTCCCAGTTGGTGGCAACAAAGAATAACATAGAAGTTGAGATATCCTGTTGTGGTAAAGCAAGTAGAGATACTTGGAAGGTCAAAGACATAAAGCATGGAAACTGTACAAATACTAATTCTGCTGATCACCTTTTTATAAGTTACAGATATGATCGTACATAAATATGAATACTTGTTCTCAACCTTTAAATCCCCCATGGTTGTACGAGTACTTCATTGAAGTCTGACCAAATTGGTGCATCCTGATATACTAAGGAAATTCAATAACACCATGAATCAGGCTATCTTTTGTATGAAGTTTAAAATGTTAGTACAGTTCCCGAAATAAAAAAAGACACAGAAGGCTGAGTCAACTTTGTGGGTCCACACAATTATGCATAAAAAGACATTGAAACGGACATAAATACCTTCAATAATTGTGGAACAAAAATGAAGCGTAGTAAGGGCATTCAGACTGATGTTCATAGAGGTTAGAATTATTGGCTTACTTGTATGTCGAACCCAGATTCCACCCAAACATGGCAGTCATAGTCTATGGCATAGAATCTTCCGTCAAGATCTAAAGCCCAGCTGTATAAATCACAAGTGTATATGCACCGTAAGAACATTCCCAAGTACAGATTCGTTGTTGGTTCATGGAGATTGTTGCGCCTTACAACCGGAAAAACATGGGCCACATGGGGATGGTCTCTTGCAAGTTTGGGTCATCGCATAATTGGGATGATTGCCAGGGTCAGCTAGCTTGGCGTCCTTTGGATACATGTCAGAGATTTCTGTTACACTCTGTTCATCTTTTGTGGCTTCCTTGCTCGCCATTGGAATTGATGATGCAGTAGATCATGGCCCCTCTTGGCTGTTGTCCAGCGTCCAGCTGTGCCGAGGTTGGCTAAAGTGGATAATGGTGCTATCCACCTTTTCACTAGAACACACAGATTGAGGATCAATGAGAATTTTACCCTCAATCATGTCCACCACCAATGACATACTGGGCCGAAGTGAAGGCGAAGCATTGGTGCACAATAAGGCCACATTAAGAATAATCAAGGCCTCCTCCTTAGAGAAGTTTGCACCTAACTCTGGGTCCACAAGCTTCAGGAGATCTCCTGTTTCTTTAAGGTGGTATGTCTGTCAAAGGACAGGTGTCATTATTGGTAGAGAACGTACAGTTAATGCAATTGGAAATTTGAATAGTGTGATGTAGCGTACCAATTCCAGCAGGTACATGCATTCTTCAAAGTGCCAACTTGTGTTGCTTTTTCCACTAACTATTTCGAGAGCAACAACACCAAAACTATAAACATCTGCTTTGCATGTCAGTTCGCCATGCAAGACATATTCAGGTGCCACGTAACCCCTACAAAGATAGGATGAGCAGCACTATGGTGTATGAATATAGGGAAACCCTGTCAACATGAGAAAACACTAGCAATCTTAAAGGCACTTTTTGTTATACTGTGTTTTTTTTTTCCTTTTTGGGGAAATTTACAAGGACAGTTGCTTCAATGCAGGGTGAAGTATGATTCATAATTCAAATGAAAGTTGAGAGCTCTACGTCTAATATAGAAGCCTTTCCTCCTCTTCTCCTAGGGACATGTATTCGACAGGGGCCTTCGTTGTGGAGGAGAGATGAACGACCCTTTGGCAATATAGGTTTCGGAAGCACACGAAGTGTCTCTTCATCCATTACATTATTGCATTAAAAAAGACACATGGTAGCTCATCTCTTTTCCCCATGAATCAATGGTGAGACTATGATCCACAAAACGTCAAAAAAACCAAGTGCAACGTAACGTTCATTTGTTGTAATCGTCCAGACTATTGATAAATAACTCTCTTTCTCTCTCTAACACACACACGCACACATACACACAGAACATCAGAAGGATTGACTTTTGAATGTATTGAAACAAAAGGGGAACATTAGCAACTTACTGAGTTCCAACTATTCGGATGCTGTTCTGGGCATTCTCATCTCCATCAAGTTTGGCCAGGCCAAAGTCAGATATTTTGGCATTGAGATCCCTGTCGAGCAGAATATTTGAAGCTTTTATGTCTCTGTGAACTATCTTCAGTCTAGATTCCTCATGGAGATATGCCAGACCTTTAGCAATTCCAATGCATATTTTACGGCGTGTAGGCCAGTTCAGTTTCATCCCATTTTCAACTTCAATTTTGCAAAAGAATGCACATCCATAAACAAATTAATTAAAACAAGAAGGAAAACGAGTAAGCGGAAGTAACAAGAATTGCGATCTTCAAGCATACCAAACAAAGCCTGAGCAAGGGAATTGTTTTCCATGTACTCGTATACTAGTAAGAGTTCATTGCCTTCAATGCAACAACCATGAAGCTTTACGAGATTTGGGTGCTGCAATGCTGAAATCATGCCCATCTCAGTGATAAATTCATGGTTTCCTTGCTGCGATTTGGATGACAGTTGCTTTATTGCAACAATGGTCCCATCTGATAGCTGTCCCTGCATTGATACAGAAGAAAGTTTGCACTGCCACTTCACACGTTAAGTCAATGTTGATTTTGAAAAAATATAATTGTTCTTGTTCCGTTTGCAACTTTCTTCACTGTTTTAAGCTGCACTCAGTTAGCATTTAATAGTCATTTTTTAAAAGAACACAGTAGCAACTCCAATAAGCAAAACTTTAAAGTCATAGTCATGAAAAACTCTAAAAAATTAAATACACTTGTTCAAATTAGTGTGGCATTTGCTTCAGAAAGAACAACTCTCATGAGAAACAGAATTACAAGCTCATTAGCGTGGCATTTGCTTCAGAAAGAACAACTCTCATGAGAAACAGAATCACAAGCTCCAAGAATCAAATATGACTGCCTATCATCAGTATGTTTTGAATGACATGGGAAATTGGGCCATGATAACTATGTATTGCATTCTCAATAGGCCAGGGCCAAACGGGCCATCGCTGACAAAACGCTTAATTTCGAAAAACCTGATATGATATCCCTTTGATGAGGTTGTCATGCACTTGTTTTGAAGTCATACCTTGTAGACTGGCCCAAAACCTCCCTGTCCGATCTTGTTGGAAGGATGAAAGTTCCTTGTAGCAGCCTTTATTTGGAGTAAGGTGAAAGTACTACTTCTATGACGTTCTGCAAAAGCTACACACGGAAGAAACAGTTAGGAAATATCCGGGAATCACTACTGTTAAGAGGATATTTTTCACCTGTTCATTTCCTTTCAGCAACTGCTTTAAAACAAATTATGGCTACTTTTTGGAGCAAGGGCTTGTAAAGATGAAATGACGTAAAAATTATTTCACTTGTAAAGATGGCGTCACGTAGAAAGTATTCCACTGATCCTGATCTACTCTTACCTCTCTTGAGTCCTGGGAAGACGTAGAGGCTTCCCAGAATTAGGAACAACAGCACTCCAATCGACACAACGACAATCACGATAATTTTGGTGCTATTTTTCTCAATGGTCTTTGGAGGTTCGAAGTCTTCACCATCAGGCATGTCCAGAAAGAAGAAACCGATTAGTAATTGAACATGTAAGCAGGTACTACTCTAGCTCTAGAAAGTGCAAATTTAGATAGAGAGTTAGAGAGAGAGAGAGAGAGAGAGAGAGAGAGAGAGAGAGACGTCGGCACATGTTCAATACTATAGAAATGTAATGTTGCCTTTTATTGAACATTTACACTATGAAAGCGTCCATCCTAATCTAAAATCTTCATGATTCGAAAACCTTATATTTAAGATCGGGCCCTTCCCCATCTGATCTTAAATCAGACATTTAAGAAGGTAAAATGAGGATTTGAGTGTAGATCTAAAATTCTTAGTTTGATCAACAATGGATGTTATGAATCTTTTGTCACATGAGTAAAAACATGCCACAATAGATCAGTCCATGGATTTTAAATATGAAGTAATCAAACATACACCTAAATGAATTGTAAAAAAAGTTAAACCGAGTTTCATGATAGTTAAGTTTCCGATCTTCATTTTAACCAAGTTATTTCTCTTCCATGTCTGCCTTAACGATCTAATGTTCATTTCCCGTTGCAACTATGCAACCAAATGACAACTTCTGTCAGCAATTGTCCTTGGTTTCTCTTAACCTAACAACTCCAGTTGATCTGCATGTATGAGGTGCATTTATATCTTAAAGGCAAGAAGAGGAAGAGAGTCCTACCAGCATCAACTGAAATGGCGGACACTAAAGGACCATAATCTCCTCTCACTGGTACCACAGTGGTGCCTTTACCTGCCCAAAAGAAATGGATCCTTAGAACACCATTTGTCACATTGGCAGAGAATTTCTTAGTAACAGCCTTGCCAGATCCATTAGCAGCGTCTTCTATGTTGAAATCCTTAAGCACTAGCTTATCCTGCACTTGTATAGTTTTAGTGTAAGATGCAAAACATTTTTGCAAGCTCCTTCCATGATTATGAAAATTTACCTGTATATATACGTCAAAAACACGTTTTCCAAGGCTGCTAAAATTTTTGTCATCTGTAAACATTATTTCTGCAAAATAGAGTGTTACTGTGTAAGGTCCATCCCAGAGACAGAGTCCATAGTATTTGAAGGAGAGCGGAGAATGGCGTGCTGTGGTATAGACTTCTGCATCAGGAATAGATAGAATCGAAGAGTTGGTAGCTGTGTAATCATCAGATACATCAGCATTATCCAAGTATGCACCCGTGCTGCCCATTGCCCATGCTTCACTCTGACTCACAAAGAATGTTGCAGCACCAACTACTCCTCCATCTTTTTCAAAGTTTGTGCCTTCAAAAGAGGTGGAAGACTTACTTCCACAGTCTATATGAAACGATGAATCTGCGATTAATACATCAAAACGACGTAATGTGTTAATTAAGCTTCATAAAACTATTCATGCTAGAATTTTATGAAACAGGAAAAAATACCAAATATTTCTTACATTTTCTTTTTCCGGTACAAGTGAAGTTATTAATCCAGTAAGGACATATTTCGTTTCTGCATGAATTTCAGTTTAAAAAAAAAGTCAACAATCTATTAGGTTAATTTTCCATGTACATCAATGCGATTGACGATAGATCAGGTTGTAAAAATCCCAACACGCAATGTCAGAGTAGCTGGAAGAGCTTACCTGTTCCCGGTTGCTGGCGAATAGCTTTCAACCAAGTTGCTAAAAATTGAAAGCAAAGCAATCAATGGAGAAATATATTTGAAATAAGTGCTCTAGCAGGACCAGACCACCTCCATTACCAAAAAAGAAAGAGAAAAGTCCTTACACAGTTTGCTGTTGGCAGGGAGACGACCCTTCAGAAGCTGTTGATGTGAAACTGTTGACCGACAAATCTCTGTTCACAAGATAAAAAGATGTAAATATTGAGGGGCATTTAGGTTGTTGATGTAATCCTGCAGGAGCAGCTTCAACGTGTTACTTTATTGGAGTAAAAGGGCCAAAGAAGGAATGAGTTCATCTACTCGAGTTAATCAGTCGATATAATTTTAGAACAGCTGGTTTTTCAGGCCTTTTCTTTCGATTAAGTTCCACCAATCTTAAGATAAACCACGGTTTGAGAAGAAAGTGAAGAGAAAATAGAAAAAAGTAGGTGAACAAAAGGTGAAAATAGCATTCCCAAAATAATGAAAGTATTGAAGAGCAGGAGCAGCATACGTTTTGAACGGCGTCTTGAAGATCCATTCAGGGAAGGGGCCAGACAGTTGATTGCTTGTTAAGAACCTAGAAAACATAATGTAGTATTCACAATTTGACATGTATACCCACAGCGGCCTATCTATAGAACTTTCTGCAAACTTTATCACAATGAACTTTGATAATGATACTCACAAGTTACGTAAGGTTAGGTGATTTCTTAATGAAGTTGGAACAGTACCAGACAGGTGATTAAAGCTTAGATCTCTGCCGTAAAAGAAAAGGGTAGTAACCATGCATGAACTAGTCTTACCAAAGCATAAAAGCTTTAACATTTCTTTTCGTTGATGTTATTCAATGATGATATACAACTTACATGATGACTAGATTTGCCATATCACCAAGAAAATCCGGGATTTCACCAGAGATATTTGAATTTCTTAGTATCCTAAACCAAAAAGACAAGATTAATCATTTTATTTGGAAGGAACTCCCAAGCTTTACATGCACATTCGTCGAAAACATCATGTTTCCACATAACAAAAGAAAAGAGATAGCTACTTACAGTCTGACCAAACTCATTTGGCTCAACTCGGGGAAGTTGGAACCTGTTCCTTTTATATCACTAATCATTCTGCATTCAGATGGAGCATAGAATCATACTCATAGTGATGTCTAACTCCAATCCAGTCTTTTGGATTTTAGAAAAGAGAAGGAAAATACTTACAAGTATATAAGGCCCTTTAGTGAACCAAGGGGAGGAATAGGGCCCTCGAGATCTGTTCCTTGGATCATTCTTATGACAAAAAACAAAACCCATCACATTCTAAAGAGGACTTATAACTCATCATGAAATAAGATAGCAGTAACACTTACAATTTATTCAGTTGAGTCCAGTTCCCAATATAATCAGGTAGTTTTCCAGAAAAACAGTTGTCACTTGTCCGACTGCATGACAGATGAAAGAGATTTAATTAGTTTTATATATCCTACAGCATGAATGATGAAAGAGATTTAATTAGCTTCATATATCCTACGGCATGACAGGTGAAAAAAATTTAGTTAGTTTTATATATACAGTTGAATTTATACATGGTTCTTTTGCAGGGACTAACTAAATTGGAAGATCATCTGACCTCGAATAAATAACCATGCTTGGCTTGTTAGTTTTGATTTCTAAAATGGAGAAATTGATGAGAATGTTGTACAGTGGAATCCGTCGATGCCCTCAAAGATGCAGAAAATCATATTTTGAAATGGTGTTCTTAAGACGGAGTGGTCGTTGATACTGCATTGGTTTCGGCACTTGGCTCAGGTCTGTCCTCGTCAGATGCAATAGGATTGAAAAATAAAGAGAGTTCTTACAAATCAGTCATGTTTGTGAGCCTTGCCAATGTTGCTGGTAGCGGTCCTGTAAAGTTGTTCGAGGAGATGACCCTATGTTCAGAAAAAATGCCAGGAACATTAGTAATCTTATACCACAAACAGACCAAGCATAAGTAAACAGGCTAGTAAACTTACAGTCTGACTAAATTTGTCAAATTTCCAATATGTGGTGGAAGTTCTCCGGAGAACTGGTTATTTTCAAGCGTTCTGTTCCATTTGGACAAAGCCAGAAGCAGCAATGAATACGTATGCTACAAACACAACGACAGACATTGTGAGTAAAACTTCAGTCTTACATATTCTTTAGAGAGATCATGTTTCCAATTTCTTCTGGGATGGGCCCTGAGAGGCGGTTTGACATGAGTGACCTACAGTGATTCAGGAAAACAAAATGAGGATGATTTAATACATGTATATATAATGCTGAGTGATGTGAATAAATTTTTTTCTGGGTGTTAAATTTTCAAAACTAATTTCTAACTAAAGTGAAAAGCAGTTCAAAAAAGATTAAGGAATGACGGTGCGTGGTTGCTCAAGATTCACTTACACGTTAACGAGCCGGAGTGAGCCCCATTCTGGTGGTATTGGTCCAGAGAGGTAGTTCCGAGTAAGATCCCTAACATTGAGAGCAGAACAATGAATTTGCAATTGAAGTTCTTGTGAATCATAAACGCAGCAAAGATTGGAAGGATCAGTTGGTGGGAATGGGATACGTTACAATTGTTCAAGAAATGGCAGTCCCGATAGATCTTTCGGTAGCGTTCCAGTTAGGCCTTGAGTTTTCAGAAATCTGTATTGCATGTATTACTCAGGTGAGGAGAGCACAATATCTGATATGAATTTGTAGCTAAATCCAATGGGATACTTATCTACATTAGAATCCAAATCTGAATCTGAACGAATGTCATTTCTTAAATCCAAATCCAAGCTGATTTTTTAATCAAATAATTTTTTTTTTCATATCCGATTTTTTAAGAACGATTTGTTCAGATATGTGATATAAATCAGGACAGACAGGACCTGGGTGGAGTGTTACACACTGATCAATCAAAGTACCATGATCCTGTGTTTATAATTCTGAGAAATAACACTGGCAGAAATCAAACCAATAATGCTTCTTTTAGGCGCTCACCTGTCCGACCAGCAGGTCTTTTGAAGCCAGTATTACAAGTATTATCAGATAACAAGAGAGCAGAAGGTGGAAAATTTTTAGGTGACGTTTGTGAAAAAGAGAGAAAGAGTTGCACGTACATCGTGGTTACGTGACAGACGGCATCGTTGCAATGGCAGCCGACCTCATTCTCAAATCCCTTCTGAGGCCGGAGGGTCGTCCATCCCGACTGACCGCTGCATGGGTCCACACTGAAGTTCCAGTCCGTCTTCCCCAGGATCTTCCCTATCTGCTGCAGCGCAGCCACTGCTTCCATAATTTCACCAACGATAAGAGTTCGCAGTTTCAAAACAAGGAAGAAAAACTTCGTAAAGAGTGATAACTTAGCCCGTCGGATGTCTTTTTACTGCACCAGTTGGAAATTTCACCTCGACATTTTTGCACCTTTTTTGAAGAGCGAAGTGCGAACCCTTTCCAGGTGAAATGAGATGAAAAATACGCGTTATGGTGAAAAAAACTTTACCCATATTTGAAGTCAAACTATGATGAAATCATCACGCTCTATTGGGATGACAGAGAAATGTTCTTGTGGAAAAGATTTTACTGGATAACAAAACTTGGATGAACTTGTTCCTGTGTACAAATCCTTCCTCCATTCTAAACATGCTCAAACATTTGCATGTTAGCACCGAAAAAACTTAATCCTATGAACCACCAAATTAATGGGCTTTTAGTTTGGTAGATCTCGACCTACCCTTAATTCAAAATAAACTAGGACCAATCATTTAATAACCATTTTTATAAACTCGCCAAAATTATTCACAATTTTAGATACGAGAATGTTGCAAGCTGAGATGTACACACACGCTACCCAACAGAATGCCATCAGATCTTCTTCGGATTTATTATAGTATGCTAAATTCTAAATTAATTTGAATTAACAAATAAATCCAGTGCGCCTCAATTAGCTTGAACCACTACGAGACTAAAAAATAAGATCTTAAGGGACTTTACTTAGGTTGCAACTGTCCATCATGAGCGCTTCTCTCGACATAGCATATCTATATATGCTTCGTGGATACTGCTGTAATCATTCTTTGAAAACGGGGTACATAAGATAAAGTCAACGTATGAATAAACTTCAAAACAAAGGGAAATTTAGATAAACTCCACTTGGGAAACAAATTTTTCTTCTGACATAGAAAATGGACCTCCAGCAAAACCAAACTGCCAAAGAAAGATATCATGATCTTATACCCTTTACCCGCTAAATTAAGCAAGTTATTTGAATATAAGTTTGAGTAAACATGCACTCTTAGTATTAATGGGCTTCCAATTTATTCTACATAACTATGACAAGCCCATAACCAAGATCGACGAAGAGTGCCAATTTTGAGAACTAGGTAATTTTTTAGTGTGTATATATATATATATATATATATATATCCGGCCAACATGTAATGCCCACGGCAATCAGATACACGCTGTGTATGAGCTGTAGGTTTGACCAGCTACCCTACAGGCCAGTTGGATATATATATATATATATATATATATATATATATATATATATATATATATATATATATATATATATATATATATATATATAGAGAGAGAGAGAGAGAGAGAGAGAGAGAGAGAGAGCTTTAAACGGTATGAAAGAGTATTCGTAGTTCAAAACAAACCTGGATTAAGGATGTCAAGTATAATGTTTACGGTAACGCTTTAACAATATCCGGCAGTTTGCTCTCAATTTATAACAACTAAATTGGTCATAGAAATCAAAATTTTCCTATATTTTCTTAGTCGTGGATTAAAGATGATCCAATAAAGCCAATAGGTTTTGAATAAAATGGGAGAGGTAAACTTGTCAAACCATGTATTGTTCTCTACTAATCACATCGTCATCTTCATCTATCACCTATCTTTTTTGTGAAAAAAAGGGATCTATTTTTCTAAAATGAACGAATTAATCCTTCGTTTTGGTTTCGAGTAATTCTTCTTGGAGCATAAACTTCTAACCAGTCCTGCGCAAAAATTGTCGCTCGCGATTCACTCATGAACTTACTAATCATCCACGTTTCATGGCGAGGCAGTTCAAAGGATTCCCAACGCGTGAACGTGAAGAACAAGGAAAAGAAGAAGCAAAGGCGCGTACCCTCGCCCGGCGGCAACTTGGTTGGTGTTTGAGAGGAAGAAGGGCACAGGAAGAGGAAGAAGAAGCAGAGAAGGACGATCGCAGGCCTGGTCTTCCCCCTCATCTTCTTCTTCGTCAGCTTCACATCATCATCGCCATCGGCGCTGCTACTTCTTCATTCATCCGCCTTGCGCCCGCCTCTCAGCGGCTCATGCTTGGCAAACCAGGACCAGCATTATCCTAAATGCTCCCGGGGAGACGGCCGCAGCAACCGCCATGAAACCATGTAATTTATTTGGAAACAGGATGACGAGGAGGATATGCAAGCAGCTTACTTATTTTTTAATCAACAGATTATTTTTTGTTTAACTTGATGAACAAATCTTTTTAGAATTTTTATTTGAGTAACTCCCCACGTTCCCCTTCCCTTTCTTAGCCAAACATCTTTTTAGATGCCAATTCTTTAGAATATATATTTTTTTTCAATTTTTTCTGCCACAGAGAGAGAGAGAGAGAGAGAGAGAGAGAGAGAGAGAGAATTTCTTAGAGAGTTTCACTTAAGAGAGTGTCCGCAACATTCCCAGTCTGCACTGCAATCCTTTTCTTAGCCGTATTTCTTTCTCAAGATTTCATACTCGAGGAAAAATTTCTGTCAGAACTTCAATGTCAACATGAGAAAGAGAGTTGACAAAAGTCACGAAACGAAAATTCGTTCAAGATAAAATGTAGTGACAAAACGTCACCAATCGACAGAATAGAGAGAGAAAAAGAAAGAAAAATCATCGGTGTTACTAAAGACATAGCCAATGATAATTGAGCTATATGTCAAACTCGGCACAGTCGAGTATGAGTGAGAGAGATGGCGTCACTTAACAATTAAGATACCGGAAAGTCAGCAGAGAGAGAGAGAGAGAGAGAGAGAGAGAGAGAGAGAGAGAGAGAGAGAGAGAGAGAGAGAGAGAGAGAGAGAGAGAGACTCACTTAACTCTTAAGATAGCAGCACGTATTCTGAGTGAGAAAAAGGGAAGGTCAGAGGGGTAGGAAGTCGCAGGCCTGTGTTTCATATACCAGGAAAATATATATATATATATATATATATATATATATATAATACATGTTAGGAAATACAAATGAGCTTGTACTTATGATACTAAATCTTTGCATCTCCTTATATAAGAAAACTCCAGCTGCCTGCTGGTTTCGCTGGACTTACAATTTTCATCTGTACCACATTATTTAACTTATTAATCACTAATTGTTGCATATTTAATAGAAAACGTTCGGTAAAAGGAGATAAAATCAAGATTTAGCTTTCAAAATATCAATTAATTATACTTACGTTTTTTAGTTTTCTTCTTCTTTTTGAGTTGACATTATGTACAGCTATAATTTTGAATACATAATTTAACCGTTAAAATTTGTGCATGACTAGTTCTCAAATTCTGTGGTTCTCATATATAATACCAACATCGTGTTTGCTATGCAGTAGCGTTAATTGTGGCAATTATTAAGGCATACAACAACAAACCAATGTGTGAGGACGCTCTTAACAATGGAAAAATGCATACCTTAGGCACTCTAAAGAAATATGAAAAATATCATCATTTTTTCTCTTCTCAAGAGCCAAATAGAGCCCGAGCTCAGTCAGCTCAAACTCGAGAATAGAGATCTCATTTATCAATAGCTCGACGGAAGCAACTCGAGCTCGACTCGGCAGTTACGTGTTGAGCTCGAGCTCGATTAAGACTCGACAAACTCGTTTGAATAGAGAGCTCGAGTTCAACTCGATTAAGGTTCGACAAACTCGTTTGAATAGAATTGATATTCATCGTTGTTATGTGTTGAGCTCAAGCTCAACTCCATTAAGGCTTGACAAACTCATAAACTCGTTTGAATATATCGATTTGATTGAGGCTTGAGTTCGACTCGGCAATTACGTGTTGAGTTCGAACTTAACTCGATTATTTGAACAAGTCAACTCAAGAACTCTAGTTCAACTTGTTAAGCAAATGACTATGATCCAACTCATTCACGAGTTGAGATCTTGTTGTTCACCTTTATATGACGTTTCTCTCAAAAGTTAGTTAATTTTATTGGCACCATAAAATAGCTGAGAGCATTCGCAAATTACATATACGCATATATAAATGCTTGGATAGAGTTACATAGTTTGTCTGTCATCTGATGAGGGTCGGCTAGTCGATCGATTCGCCCATTTTGTAAGTTCAACCATAAAAAACGATGCAGAATATCTAAAACTTTACACGAAAAGTCCGACTAATTAATGTGTAGACCAAAATTTGCAAGGATTTTAAAATCGAAGGTCGTAAGTTTCTTGGTCCACCAAATTTAATTTAGACATCAGATATATATTCATTGTTTTTCTTATATTTTCAATATTTCAAAACTCAAAAGTCGGCATGCGTCATCAGATTTTTTAAAAGAAATTAAACAGTCAACTGGCAAACACTAAACAAAAAGTGTGTGGGACATGCCAGTTGACAAAAACACACAAATTACTAATTGAATCAAGTGTCACAGATATCGTTAATTTTTCGAAAATATAGCGATATTAACACCAAACATAAGAAAAATGAAAAAAGGGAAAAATCACGATATTTTGAAAAAAATGGGGAAAAAATATTTATCGTGTTAGTATCACATTTTTTTGCTTTTTTTTTCGATTTTTTCCTATTTTTCAGTTTTTTATTTTTTAGCATTGATATTGTCATGGATTCAAGTACAAACTTAAACTAAATTATTTTCAATATTTTTATTACCATTAAAAAAATTCATTCCTTTTATCACTGTTATATAGTTTTATTTATGCTTTCCTATTAGTTTTTCATTTATTTCATTTATATATATTTATTTTTTAAAATTTCCAAGTTTTTTTCTCAAAAAATGAAACAACTTTGCTGTTAAAAACCCGAGAAAAATCTTGTCGTTAAAAACCCGAAAACGATATTTGTGACAATGATTGAATCCCATGTTTACATGGCACCAGTAGATTAAAAAGTTTTCTTCCATCATACTGATCCAGTTACCTCTTTAGTTGATAAGGGTAATCGCTGCAAGAGCAGATACATAAGTCCAAACATAACTATTACCTGTACATAAGAATCTGAAATGCATTGGAGTCCGTTTTTCACAATATTCGTTGGTTCAGAAATTGAATCTTCGTTGTGTTTGAACACTATATTTGATCCGTGTCAAGCTTTTACATGACACGGAAACTGTTTTTAACTATGCAGCGGGTTGGATATTTAGGGTATCATGATCAATGATTTGGATTTGGATTCAATTCAACATAATCTAGTCTTATTCGAATCCAATTTAAGTCCAAATAAATTGTTTAGTAGTCATATTTGGACTGAGATCGAAATTCCTCTGCTTGCCCAATTCATTGGCATCTTGATATTAATCTTTTAGTTTTCAATATTCTAACAACTGAACATTCGATGAGAAACGGGGACAAGAGTTAGGACTATCATGTTTATAAAAGTACTAGATCTGGCACTAGTTTATAAGCACATACATTATATATATATATATATATATATATATATATATATATATATATATATATATATATATATATATATATATATATATATATATATATATATATATATATATATATATATATATAA
>JAANDH010000159.1:8711-19617 GCA_011799765.1 Nymphaea thermarum | reverse complement strand
ATCAAGAGACCTACAGCGGTGAAAATTTCACCGTCATAATATACATCTATCACTTTTAATCTACAAAGAGGGTGATGCTTGAGCAGAGGGATAAAGCGCATGAGAAGGTACTGTAGAAAGCTGTTTAGTTCCTCTTGGTTCACTTTTAGATTGCCTAGCATCTGAAGGTTTCTGTTTAGATCTAGAGCTTAACTTGAGAAATTGGTATGCATCTTTGGAGGTTTCGAAAAGTGCAGGTGGTCGACCAAAAGTTTGATTCGAGTTCTGTTGATTTCTTCGCATATACTCGTATACGGTTTCTAAACTTTGAAACTAAAGAATGTATATGTGCAGAAGCATTTGATGCATAGAACAGAGCTTGTGAAAACTTACTGGAGAAACTTAGGAAGGATGGAGACCGAGAGAAATTGACGTTGAATAATTTTTTTATAGGCTTGTGATCGTTCTGTTGTTAATCTGTCTGAAGGTTTGTCAGTACGTACAATAAGTTTCTTTCCGACGGCTTTAGACAAAATAATCATTTTCCCAATTGAAGGCAACAAAGAATCACATAGAAGTTGAGATATCCTGTTGTGGTGAAGCAATTAGAGATACTTGGAAGATTCAAAGACATAAAGCATGGACACTTTATAACACTAATTCTGCTGATCACCTGTTTATAAGTTACAGATATGATCAAATTGGCGCATCCTGATATACTAATGAAATTCAATAACACCATGAATCAGGCTACATTTTGTATGTTGAAGTTTAAAATGTTATTATAGTGCCCAAAACAAAAAAAAATGACACAGAAGGTTGATTCAACATTTGTGGATCCACACATTATACATAAAAAGACCTTAAAACAGACATAAACGCCTTCAATAACTGTGGAACAAAAATGAAGCGTAGTATGGGAAATCAAACTAGAATAATTGGCTTACTTGTATGTCAAACCCAAACAAGGCAGTCATTATCTATCGCATAGAATCTTCCGTCAAGATGTAAAGCCCAGTGATGTAAATCAAGTGTATATGCACCGTAAGAACATTCCCTAGTACAGATTCCTTATTGGTTCATGGAGATTGATGCGCCTTGCCACCGGAACAACATGGGCCACATGGGGATGATTTCTTGCGAGTTTGGCTTATCATATAATTGGGATGATTGCCAGAATCATCTAGTTCTGCGTCCTTTGGATGCAGGTCCTCAGAGATTTCTGTTACAGTCTGTCCATCTTTTGTGGATTCCTTGCTCGCCATTGAAACTGATGATGCGGTAGTCCTGGTCCATGGTCCTTCTTGGCTGTTGTCCAGCGTCCAGCTGTGTTGAGGTTGGCTAAAGTGGATAACGGTGCTATCCACCTTTTCAATAGAACACACAGATTGAGGATCAATGAGAATTTTACCCTCAATCATGTCCACCACCTTTGACATATCGGGCCGAAGTGAAGGCGAAGCATTGGTGCACAATAAAGCCACATTAAGAATAACCAGGGCTTCCTCCTTAGAGAAGTTTGCACCCAACTCTGGGTCCACAAGCTTCAGAAGATCTCCTGTTTCTTTAAGGCGGTATGTCTGTCGAAGGACGGTCTCATTATTGATAGAGAAGGGACAGTTAATGCAATTGGATAGTTGAGTAGAGTGAAGTAGCGTACCAATTGCAGCAGGTACGTGCGTTCTTCAGGGTGCTTCCTTTTGTTGCTTTTTCCACTAACTATTTCAAGAGCAACAACACCAAAACTATAAACATCTGCTTTGCATGTCAGTTCACCATGCAGGGCATATTCAGGTGCCATGTAGCCCCTGCAAAGATAGGATGTTAGCAGCACTTTGAAGTTGACTGAATATAGGGAAACCCTGTCAACTTGGGAAAACAGTAGTATCTTAAAGGCATCCTTTGTTATACCGTACTTGGTTTTTTTCCTTGTTTGGGGAAATTTATAGGAAAATTGCTTTTATGCAGGGGTGAAGTATGATTCAGAATTCAAATGAAAGTTGGGAACTGTACGTCTAATATAGAAGCCTTTCGTTCTCTTCTCATAGGAACATGTATTCCACAGGCTACTTCCTTGTGCATGTGAGGTAGCTTATCACTTTTGGCGACGAGTGCAAACTAATGTTCATTGGTTGGAAGCCTCCAGACTATTGATAAATCTCTCTCTCTCTCTCTCTCTCTCTCACACACACACACACACGCACGCACCAACACATACACACGCACCCACACGTACACATACCCACAGAACATCAGAACGATTGGTTTTTGTGAAAGAAAAGGGAACATTGGCAACTTACTGAGTTCCAACTATTCGGGTGTTGTTCAGGGCATTCTCATCTTCATCAAGTTTGGCGAGGCCAAAGTCAGAAATTTTGGCATTCAGATCCTTGTCGAGCAGAATATTTGAAGCTTTTATGTCTCTGTGAACTATCTTCAGTCTAGATTCCTCATGGAGATATGCCAGACCTTTAGCAATTCCAATGCATATTTTACGGCGTGTAGGCCAGTTCAGTTTCAGCCCATTTTCTGCTTCGATTTTGCAAAAGAAAGCACATCCATAAACAAATTAATTAAAGCAAGAAGGGAAACGAGTAAGCGGAAGTAACAGGAGTTATTGTGATCTTCAAGCGTACCAAACAAAGCATGAGCAAGAGAATTGTTTTCCATGTACTCGTAGACCAGTAAGAGTTCATTGCGTTCAATGCAACAACCGTGAAGCTTTACTAGATTTGGGTGTTGCAATGCTGAAATCATGCCCATCTCGGTGATAAACTCACGGTTTCCTTGCCGCGATTTGGATGCCAGTTGCTTTATTGCAACAATGGTCCCATCTGGTAGCTGTCCCTGCATTGTACAGAAGAAATTTTGCATTGTCACTTCATGTGTTAAGTCAATGAGGATTTTGATATGTATGGTAGAATTCTGAAAGACTATCATTGGTCCGTCTGCAACTATGTTCACTGTTTTAAGCTGCACTCAGTTAACATTTAGTACAGTTTTTTTTTCAAAAGAACACAGTAGCAACAACAATAAGCAAGATTTTCAAGTTACATTAATCATCAAAAGCTACCAGTATTTACCCTTGCTCAAATTAGAGTGACATGTGCTTCACAAAGAACAACCTTCATGAGAAAGAGAAGCACAAGCCCCAAACAATCACATACATCTGTTTATCTTCAGCATGTTTTAGAGGACATGGGAAATTGGGCAATGATAATTATTTATTGCATTCTCCAATGCCAGGGCCAAACGGGGACGTCTTCGTTATCTTAACGAAATGGGTGGGAATAGCTATACTAATGCCAAGAATCTTTACGATGTTCAGTAGCTTCTCAATGGCTTCTCTCGCATTACCAGGAATGAGTTTTTTGTTACAGAATTTTTGCTTTGTTTGGATTTCTTGATGAATTCTGATATAAAGAGAAAATAACTGACAAAACACTTATTTCGGAAAAACCTGATATGTCCTTGATCAGGTTGCCATACAGACGCGTTTATTTTCTCTTTCATAGTTTTGAAGTCATATATACCTTGTAGACTGGCCCAAATCCACCTTGTCCGATCTTGTTGGAAGGATGAAAGTTCCTTGTAGCAGTCTCTATTTGGCCCAAGGTGAAAGTACTACTTCTATAGCGTTCTCCAAAACCTACACATGGAAGAAACATTTAGAAAATATCCTTGGAATCACTGCCGTTTCGCCTGTTCTTTTCCTTCGAACAACTGTTTTAAACCAAATTATGGCCACTCTTTTGAAGAAGAGCTTGTAAAGGTGACGTCGGGTAAAAATGATTTCACTTGTAAAGATGAAGTCACGTAAAAAAGTTATTCCACTGATCCTGATCTACTCTTACCTCTCTTGAGTACTGGGAATACGCAAAGGCTTCCCAGAATTAGGAAGAACAGCACTCCAATCGACACAACGACAATCACAATAATTTTGGTGGTGTTCTTCTTGGTGGTATTCTTCTCAGTGGTATTATTCTCAGTGGCCTTTGGAGGTACGAAGTCTTCACCATCAGCCATGCCCAGAAAGAAGAAACTGATTAGTCATTGAAAATGTAAGCAGGTACCACTGTAGCTCTGGAAAGTGCAAATTTAGCGGCATGAAAACTAAAACTATACTCTCTCTCTCTCTTTTTCTCTTGCTCCTGCACATGTTCAATACTATAGAAATGTAATGCTTGCCTTTGTTCATATTCATATATTTGAAACGCAAATACGCACTGTATTTTATTGAACACTTACCCTAGACTTAGATGAATGACTCCATCTTATGATAATTATCAAATTTATCATGAACTACGAGGGTAGCATTTAAATTAAAGGCTTTAAATTATTGTATTTTATAAAATGAAATTCATCATCAGTTAAGATCTTTAAAATTCATCATTTTTGCATGTGCATATGCATTCGAGTTTATTTGTAGGTGCGTGATGAAGATACACAAATAGTGCGAGAATCATGCTACAACGAGTCTATCTAGTCTACTCTGTAGCGCGGGCGGCAAGAAGCTGGTTCAAGCTTAGGCACCCTGCCAAGGTCTAAATTGAATTTTTCCACTTCGGCAAACTATGTACCAATATCGACTCTTGTCATCAAGAGTAGAAACTAAGTGGGCTTTTGATTGCGCCGATCTAAATTCTCGGGAATTGAGATCCATAGCTTTAAGATCAGACCCCCTCCTGATCTTAAATAATACATTTTCTCAAAGTAAAACGGTAAAATAGTGGTTCTAAGTGTGGATGTTGGGTTTGATTTAAGATGTTTAGTTTGATGAACTATAGATCTTATTATGGATCTTTCACCACATCAGCAAAAGCATACAACATTAGTTCCACATCAGATCCATGAATTTCAAATCTGAAGTAATCAAATGCCTAAGGAGGTGTTTAGTTGTCCCTAATCTAAAATCTTCAGTTTTTGAAAACCGTGAATTTAAGATCGGACCCTTCCCCATCTGATCTTAAATCAGACCTTTAAGAAGGTAAAATAAGGATTTTGAGTGTAGATTTAAAATTCCTAGTTTGATCAACTATGGATTTTACAATGAATGTTTTGCCACATGAGTAAAAACACGTCGCACTAGATCCACATCAGATCCATGGATTTAAGTCTGAAGTAATGAAACACACACCTAAATGAAGTCTAAAACTGTTAAACCGAGTTTATCATGATAGTTAAGATTTTGATCTTCATTTTAACCAAGTTATTTCTCCTCCTTGTCTACCTTAATGATCTAATGTTCATCACCGTTGCAACCATGCAACCAATGCTGTCAGCAATTATCCTTGGTTTGTCTTAACCTAACAACTCCTGATCTGCATGTATGAGGTGCATTTATATCTTAAAGTCAAGAAGAGGAAAAGAGTCTTACCAGCATCAACTGAAATGGCAGACACTAAGGGACCATATTCTCCTCTCACTGGTACCACAGTGGTGCCTTTCCCAGCCCAAAAGAAATGGATCCTTAGAACACCACTTGTCACATTGGCAGAGAATTTCTTAGTAACAGCCTTGCCAGATCCATTAGCAGCATCTTCTATGTTGAAATCCTTAAGCACTAGTTTATCCTGCATTTTACATATTTTTAGAATAAGCAGCAAAACGTTTTTGCAAGCTCCTTCCACGCTTGTGAAAATTCACCTGTATATATACGTCAAAAACACGCTTGCCAAGGCTGCTAAAGTTTTTGTCATCCGTAAACATTATTTCTGCAAAATAGAGTGTTACTGTATAAGGGCCATCCCAGAGACAGAGTCCGTAGTATTTGAAGGAGATCGGAGAATGGCGTGCTGTGGTATAGACTACTGCATCAGGAATAGATAGAATCGAAGAGTTGGTAGTTGTGAAATCATCAGCTATATCAGCATTATCCAAGTATGCACCCGTGCTGCTCATTGCCCATGCTTCACCCTCACTCGCAAAGAATGTTGCAGCAGCAGCAGCACCAACTACTCCATCCTTTTCAAAGGTTGTGCCTTCAAAGGAGGTGGAAGAATTACTTCCACAGTCTATATGAAACGATGAATCTGCGATTAATACATCAGGACGATGTAATATGTTAAATAACCTTCATAAAACTATTCAGCCTAGAAATTTATGAAAAAAGAAAAAGTACCAAATATTTCTTACATTTTCTTTTTCCGGTGCAAGTGAAATTATTAATCCAGTAAGGACATATTTGGTTTCTGCATGAATTTCAGTTTTTTTAAGAAAAAGTTAGGAATCTATTAGGTTAATTTTTCATGTACATCAATGCGATTGACAATAGATTAGGTTGTAAAATTCCCAACACGGAATGTCAGAGTAGCTGGAAGAGCTTACCTGTTCTCGGTTGCTGGTGAATAGCTTTCAACCAAGTTGCTAAAAATTGAAAGAAAAGCAATCAATGGAGAAATATATTTGAATTAGTGCTCCAGCAGGACCAGACCACCTCCATTCCCAAAAAAGAAAGAGAAAAGTCCTTACACATTTTGCTCTTGGCAGGAAGACGACCCTTCAGAAGCTGTTGACGTGAAACTGTTGACCGACAAATCTCTGTTCAAAGGCCAATAACTTATAAGTCAAAATGGAATAGCAAAGTCAAATTTTACAAGATAAAAAGATGTAAATATTGAGGGGCATTTAGGTTGATGATGTCATCCTGCAGGAGCAGCTTCAACGTGTTACTTTATTGGAGAAAAACGGCCAAAGAAGGAATATGAGTTCATCTCCTCGATTCAATCAGTCAATATAATTTTAGAACAGCTGGTTTTTCAGGCCTTTTCTTTCGATTAAGTTCCACCAATCTTAAGATATACCACGGTTTGAGAAGAAAATGAAGATAAAAGAGAAAAAAGTAGGTGAACAAAAGGTGCAAATAGCATTCCCAAAATAAAACTGAAAGTATTGAAGAGCAGGAGCAACATACGTTTTGAACGGCGTCTTGAAGATCCATTCAGGGAAGGGGCCAGATAGTTTATTGCTTGTTAAGAACCTAGAAAACAGAATGTAGTATTCACAATTTGACATGTATACCCATAACGGCCTATCTATAGAACTTTCTGCAAACTTTATCACAATGAACATTGATAATGATACTCACAGGTTACGTAAGGTTAGGTGATTTCTTAATGAAGTTGGAACAGTACCAGACAGGTGATTAAAGCTTAGATCTCTGCCGTAAAAGAAAAGGGTAGTAACCATGTATGAACTAGTCGTAGCTAATACCAAAGCATAAAAGCTTTAACATTTCTTTTCGTTGATGTTATTCAATGATGGTATACAACTTACATGATGGCTAGATTTGCCATATCACCAAGATAATCCGGGATTTCACCAGAGATATTTGAATTTCTTAGTATCCTAAACCAAAAAGACAAGATTAATCATTTTATTTGGAAGGAGCTCCCAAGCTTTACATACACCTTCCTCGAAACCATCATGATTACACATAAGAAAAGAAAAGAAAAGAGATGGTTACTTACAGTCTGACCAAACTCATTTGGCTCAACTCAGGGAAGTTGGAACCTGTTCCTTTTATATCACTAATCATTCTGCATTCAGATGGAGCACAAAATCTTACTCATAGTGATGTCTAACTCCAATCCAGTCTTTTGGATTTTAAAAAAGGGATGGAAAATGCTTACAAGTCTATAAGGCCCTTTAGTGAACCAAGGGGAGGAATAGGGCCCTCGAGATCTGTTCCTTGGATCATTCTTATGACAAAGAACAAAACCCATCACATTCTAAAGAGGACTTATAACTCACCAGGAAATATGATAGCAGTAACACTTACAATTTATACAGTTGAGTCCAGTTCCCAATATAATCGGGTAGTTTTCCAGAAAAACCATTGTCACTTATCCGACTGCATGAGAGATGAAGGAGATTTAATTAGTTTTACATATCCTACAGCATGAATGTTGAAAGAGATTATTTAATTAGCTTTATATATCCTACGGCATGACAGATGAAAGAGATTTAGTTAGTTTTATAAGTACAGCTGAATTCATAAATGGCTCTTTTGCAGGGAGGTATACATGCTTAGGACTAACAAAATTGAAAGATCCTCTGACCTCGAATAAATAACCATGCTTGGCTTGTTATTTTTGACTTCTAAAGTGGAGAAATTGAAGAGGGCATAGTGGATTTTATGAGAATGTTTTACAGTGCAATCGATCAATGCCCTCAGAATGCGGAAAATCATATTTTGAAATGGTGTTCTTAACACGAAGTGGTCGTTGTTACTGCATCGGTTTCGGCACTTGGCAGTTGGCACAGGTCTGTCCTCGTCAGAAGCAACAGGATTGAAAAGTAAAGAGAGTTCTTACAAATCAGTCATGTTTGTGAGCCTTGCCAATGTTGCCGGTAGCTCTCCTGTAAAATTGTTTGATGAGATTATCCTACGTTCAGATCAAATGCCACGAACATTAGTAAACTTATACCAGAAACAGACAAAGTATAAGTAAACAGGCGACGGGATAGTAAACTTACAATCTGACTAAATTTGTCAAATTTCCAATATGTGGTGGAAGTTCTCCGGAGAACTGGTTATTTTCAATGGTTCTGTTCCATTTGGACACAGTCAAAAGCGGCAATGAATACATATGATACAAGCACAGCTACAGACATGGGGAGTAAAGTTTCAATCTTACATATTCTTTAGAGAGATCATGTTTCCAATTTCTGCTGGGATGGGCCCTGAGAGGCGGTTTGACATGAGTGACCTACAGTGATCAAGAAAAGCAAAATGAGGATTATTTATATATGTATAATGCTGAGTAATGCAAATAAGTTTCTTTTTTCTGTGTCAAATGTTCGAAATTAAATTTTAATTAAAGTGAAAATCAGTTCAAAAAAGATTAAGGAACGACGGTGCGTGGTTTCTCAAGATTCACTTACACGTTAACGAGCCGGAGTGAGCCCCATTCTGGTGGTATTGGTCCAGAGAGGTAGTTCCGAGTAAGATCTCTGATATTTAGAGCAGAACAATGAATTTGCAATTGAAGTTCTTGTGGATCATAAATGCACCAAAGATTGGAAGGATGAGCTGGTAATGGGATACGTTACAATTGTTGAAGAAATGGCAGTCCCGATAGATCTTTCGGTAGCGTTCCAGTTAGGCCTTGAGTTTTGAGAAATCTGTATTGCATGTATTACTCAGGTGAGCACAATGTCTACAACCCACATCCTTAAAGAAAATAAAAATTGTCTCAACACCACCCTTCCCCTCCTCAACTTCCTAAATTCCTTTTGCCTCTAAGGTCTGGATTTGAATCGGATATACACTTTGTCGTATCTGCTTTTTCAGATATTTAATTAAATTTGAATATGAAAAAAAAGAAATCATATCTGAATCTGAATTCAAAATCCAATTTCTCGTGAATTTGAATTTTGCATTCATATCCAAATCCAAATTTTGAACCGAATTTGACCAATTTCCAAAATATATGAGCATTGAATATATGATATTTGTTTAAAAATAAATTTAATTTTAATCCATATCCAAATCCGAATATCATCAAATGCCATTTCTTAAATTCGATCTAATTTCTTAATCTGATATTAATTTTCTTTTCATATCCCATTTTTTTGAAACGATTCATTTTGATAGGCAATCCAAATCAAGTGCCACAACCACTTCATTTATGATACAATAAAATAACATCAACATAAATCAAACAGACGATGTTCCTTATACGGGTTCGCCTTTAAAACCAGTATTGTAATTGTTACTGGCGAAGAACAAGAAAGTGAAAAGTGCAAAATTTTTTTCTTGACGTGTGTGAAAAAGAGAGAAAGAGTTGTACGTACATTCTGGTGACGTGACAGACGGTATCGTTGCAATCGCAGCCGACCTCATTCATAAAGTTCTTCGGAGGCCGGAGGGTCATCCATCCCGACTTACCGCTGCATGGGTCGACGCTGAAGTCCCAGTCCGTCTTCCCCAAGATCTTTCCGATCTGCTGCAGCGCAGCCACTGCTTCCATAATTTCATTTCACCAAACCATTAAGAGTTCGTAATTTCAAAACAAGGAAGAAAAGCTTCGTAAAGATTGATAACTTAGCCGTCGGGATATCTTTTTACTGCACAGTTGAAACTAGCCGTCGGGATATCTTTTTACTGCACAGTTGAAACTAGCCGTCGGGATAAACTTTCACCTCGAAATTTTTGCCCCCGGCGAATCCTTTCCGGGTGAAATGAGATGAAAAAGATACGCGTTATGGTAAGAAAAACTTTACCCATGTTTGAAATCAAAGTAATTGGGATGACAGTGAAACATTCTTATGGGAAAACATTGTACTCGATAACAGAGCTAAGATTAATGGTTTTTTTTTTTTTGCTGGGTAAAAGTTTTTCCTCTATTTTAAGCATGCTCAAACATTTGCATGTTACCACTCAGAAAACTTCATCCTTTATATGGGTCACCATATTAATAGGCTCTTGATTAGGTGGATCTAAAATTATTCTTACCAACTTCTGTTATAGTCCAAAAAAAGTTGAGGAACCAAAACAACCAATCGTTTAACAATTCCTTTTATAAACCCACCAAAATTGTTCACAATTTTAGATATATAAAATTAAACGCATGGGGTGCTGCAAGCTAGGATATACACGCACGTACTATGCTCCAGATCTGGATCCAATCACACACCATCATAGATCTAGATCCAACCGCACGCCATCAGATCTTGTTTGGACACAGCTTGAATGTTGGTATGCTAAATTCTACATTAATTTGAATTAACAAATAAATCCAGTATGCGTCAAGCAGCTTGAACCACCACGAGACAATAAAATAAGATGTTAAGCGGACTTTACTTAGGTTGCAACTCACAATCATGAGCGCTTGTCATGGAAGCCATCTAATATATATATATATATATATATATATATATATATATATATATATATATATATATATATATATATATATATATA